>QLSR01000479.1:2356304-2384468 GCA_031780015.1 Citrullus colocynthis
AAAAAAAAAAAAAAAAAAAAAAAGAATGGGGAGAGACCCACAGTTTTAGCTCATGGGAGTTGGAAAAGAGCAGCTTTATTATTATTATTATTATTATTATTATTATTATTATTATTATTTTGTCTTGAATAATAATTTTTGTGTGGAAAAAATTTGACCCTTAATTGCACCAAAAAGCCACCGACTTTCCACTCAGCATTTTCTGACAATATGTTCTCTTTTTACATTTAAATCTCTTTCACGTTATTTATTATTTTTTAAGAGCTTTTCTCTTTTTTGTTTGGAAGACCCCACTTTCTAATTTTTTCATTGAAAATATGTCTTCATTAATTGAGTTATGTTCCAAGTATTAAAATAATTGTCGTAGTCTGTTGATTATATTTTTTTCATTACAATAAAAGTAGAGAATTCAAACTACAAATCTCTTAATCACTACATTCATAAGTAAGACATCTTTATATATATGTAAATTTAACATCATTACAAAGGATGAATCATGAATTTGAAAAAAAACAACACTAAAATGTATTAAATATGAATATATAATAAATAATGTGTTTTAATTTGAATATCCATAAAAACAACATTTCTTTTTGTTATTTTTTTAAGTAGATATTTTAAAAATTCATGAGATTCAAATGAAATTTAAACTTAATTTTAACTCTGAAGTAAAAGTTTTTAAAATTTTAAATATATCTTTTTTTTTTAATTTTTGGTTTCTAAACTACATGAGTTCTTTTAATAAATTTCAAACTCAATCATATAAAGCAAAAGTGACATAACTATTATTATTTTCTAATAAGATTCTTTTCAATCTTCTAAATTCTTTCCTTGTTTTCTAATAACTATTATTATTTTTAGATTATATATATATTTTTTAATTATTTATACAAATTAATGCATAATATACTCATAATTTCATCTTCACATTGTGGAGTACTAATAAATTAAAAAATGAATCTTAATTAAACATAAAATACTTAATTCCCTTTTTTATCTAATCCTTTGCAAATCACCATATTTATCATTTCTTAATGATTGAAAAAGAATCTTTCAAATACAAAAAGTTTATACAAAGAAGAAGTTGGTAAAGGGTTAAATTTACTACACAAAGTATATAATATTGATTTAATTTGTCATTATTATTGAACTATAATAAACTATTGAATCATATTATAAAATCATCTTTTTTTTCTTTTACTAATTATATAAACTTATTATAAGTTAAAAATAAAAAGAATAATTAGATTAGTGATGTCATGTTTAGTAGCTATTGAGTCATTAAATTTATCTTAATTGCCTCTTACACATAAAATCTCACTTTGAGTTTCATAACAACATTTTATTCTTCCTGAACTATCTTATCAAAACAACGTAGTAAGTTTACACATTTTATCATACCAAAATTACTCGTTCTTTCATTTTTGGCACACTTTTAGGTCAAGAAAAGAAAAGGCGTCTTTAGATTTGATTGTACAACCATTATTGAGTTGTTCTCAACAATGATTAAGAAAAAAACACTTTCAATTTATTTGAGCATCACTTCACATGTAATTTCATCTTTTATTATTCCAAATATTCCATATTTAGCGTGACTTTATGCAATTAATTAATTATGTCATCGAAATGTTATATGACACAAAATTGGTCAACATATAAAGATCATTTGTGTTATATAAAAAATATTGGTAGGTTTTAACAAGCATATTTAATTCAAGACCATTGAAATAGTTTTGCAATATTAATTATTACAAAAAGTATTAAGGTTATTTTATGCCATTATGAAACCTAAAGTAAATATTTAGGTTATTGTCAAATATAGCAAAATAAACAAAAATATTTACAAATATAACAAAATATCACTGTTTATTAGTGATAGACACTGATAAATTACTATCATTACTGTCTTTTAGTGATAAACATTGATAGACAGTTACATTTTGCTATATTTAAAAATATTTTGAACAATTTTGTCATTTAAAATAATTACTCTAAACTTTTTATAATTTGGAATGAAAGTTCTATTAAAGATAAATTTTTTTATATGTTAGTTGAGCTATACTATTTATATAAATTTTTTCAAGTCACAAACAAGAAAGTAGCATTATTTTATGTAATTTATTAGCTACAAAAATCTACTTTTTTTTTTTTTCTCTAGCAAACTCTAGTTTAGGCTCAATTGTCAACCTCAACAAAGCTTCAACTGACATAGAACTTGTATTATCAACTTTGAAATCAAAAGTCTGATATCCTTAACCCACATATTATATATATATATATATATATATATATATATATATATATATAAAAAGGCACATGAACTCAAAAAAAAAAAAAAAAAAAAAAAAAACCTATATCATTAATTGAAAGGTAATAGAAAGTTTGACGTTTCTCATTGGTTTAATGATATTATATTAGTTTTAAAAAAATATTAGTGATCATAAATTTTCATTATAAATTATCATAGGTATATTGATTTAAAAAAATAAAGTTGATTATATTTTCAAAATTGACATACATATATCTAAATTAACTGAAATAAGAAAAAAGAAATTGTTCTTGAAATAAAAAAGAAAATTGAATGTGAAAATTGATAGAAGTGGTTGGGAATGGGAAAAAAAGGCATATTTGAACCCCAACCAACCATATGCATATGGTTTGAGTGGGAAGCCACATGTCCCTTTCTTTCAAAATTTTGGGCCAATTATCCAAATTACAAGTAATATTTGTTGACCAATCATTTATCAAAAAGCTCTCATAACCAACCAAAAGCACCTCAATATCCCCTGTAAATTGCTAAAAAGTACAACTAAATTAAATCTTACATTCCCTTTTTTGCTTTTGTGTTTTGCCCTTCTTTATTATTCAAACATAATTTTCTTTTTTAGGGCATGTTTGGGAGTGATTTTGCTTTTGCCATTTTCAAAAATACTTAGAAACACATCTTTAATCCCTCAAAATTAATTTATATTAATTTTACACTTTTAAATACAATTCTCAAATAATCAAAATTGGTCTTCAATGATTAAAAACATGTCTAAGATTGATTTTGAAAACGACAAAAATGTTTTTAACTATTTTAAAATTTCTCCCAAACATACTTTTAATGAGCCAAAATTCTTAGTTCGACCGTAATGCCTTTGTAAATTTATTGGCTTGTCACCAATTTTTTTTTAATACTACGAGACTACGATACTTTATTTGTTTCCAGTATAAATTTTTCTTCATAAATATATTTTTTTAATAATAGTAGATCCACTTCAAAATATATATATATATATATATATATATATATATATATATATATATATATATATATATATATATATATATTTAAAAAAATACTGATGTGACAACTAGTTAATGAGAGTAATTGTTCATAGTAATGTGGTTTAGAAAATTTTCCTGCTTGACAAAACATTTTTTTACACTCTAAGTAGCAAGATTAAATACTATATTTTCAAAGAGATTAAGATATCAATCTATCATATGGAATATTAGAAGTAGTTATTTTTATTTGTAAGCAATTAAAATAGATATTGGTTTTAATATCATTTTGATTTTTGTACTTTGAGATTTATTCAATTTTGATCATTGTTCTTTCAAATATCTAAGGTTAGTTCACATACTTTTAAATTTCTAAACTTCGATATTATATTATTTTCTTACATTAAAATATTATTATTATATAACCAATTTTGATTTTTAAAAAAATACATTTGAGAGACAAAATTAAGATTTATTAAAAGTACAAAAACTAAATTTAAAATTTATTGAAAGTATATACTAAAATTGGATGTTAAAAGTACATTCAAAATTAAAAAGTACTAAATTCAAAACTAGACATTCGAAAATACAATTTAGAATATATGAAACAAAATAGTATTTTAACTTTTAAAATTTTGTCCTTAAATCTACTTTTAGCATTTTCCAATCTTTTTTTTATTATAACAAAATCACCCCTCTAGAAATGAAAGGGTTGATCTAATTGCCAACTCATGAATAACTTGTTAAGACATCAACAACATCTTTAGTTGAAAGCCAGAGTCATGTTCTTTATATTTGAAATATAAAATAAATAATAAATAATGTAAATAAAATTATAGAAATTAGATCACAATACAGTTCAGATTTTTATATGGAAATATCTTCATCATTGACAAGAGTGGTTTAAAAAGGAAGGTCAAAATTGGTAAATTCTTAAATAAAAAACACAAAAAGGTTTCCGTCTCCAATCATGTTTACAAGGTAATAATTAAAGAAAAAGAAAATCAAGGAGAGAATTGAGAGTTTGTAAATATGAGGTTAGATGCATAAACAATAATAATTAAAGAGGCATGAGTTTGATGAGATTTGCACAAATGACTCCTTTTACAAAAATAATATCAACTAAGGCTCCATTTCTATTTCCCTTAACACATCTGAATCTGATAGAGATTGTTCCAATGACCCTAAGGAAATCAGCAGAAAGATGGATCCACATTTTTCAGATCAGATAAAGAAATTAAAGCTTCAGAACTCAATAAGGGAAGATATCAGCAGCGGCCATGATCGGCTGGTTGACATACAGGAAATTCATCGAGTTCATGAAGCTATCGGCGGCCACATTTGTCTGAATCTGAAACGCTTCCTCCTCCGTTTCTCCAAATCCGCCATTGCTGCGGCCGGTGTTGATGCAATTAGCGATCTCCTCGAGCGATTGCAATCTCTGAGTCAATTCCGCCATTTGAGCTCTCAGAACCGAGTTACCGGCCTCGATGTTCATATAAAGCTGCGATGTAATGTTGATATTTGAAAGAATCTGAGCGTTATCCTTCCTTAATTGAGTCACTTGCGCCATCAATTCGTCCAGATGCTGTTGCTTCCTCATCCGAGATCGTCTCGCCGATTCGCGATTCGATTGCATTCTCTTCCGTTTCCTCTGATCCATCAGAACCTGCAAATCCTCTTCGGAGCCTGAGTTTTGAAGCCTAGTGGAACCAGACGAATTTCCGCTCGCAGAATCCATAGAGATGAAGAATGATAAAAATCAAATTTACAGCAGAGCACAGCACACAAGTCACAGATTACAGATTATAGATGATCTAATCTATCTTAGAAAGAGATAACCTAAATCGAAACAACGATGATAACGATACAAATGAAATTAAGAATCTCCGAAACGGTAATCGATCTGGTGTGATCTGGCTAATCTCAGGGAGAGGAATGAAGGAAGTTCATGAGAAGACGTAGAACCAGTACAGGAAGACGACGGAGAAAGATTGAACGAGATGCGTGCGGCGGCGGAGAGAGGAATTGATCATAAAACCGGAACGGAGAATTTCACTGAGAATCGGAGACATGAATCTGAAACATCAAGAACAAGAGATTGAGCATCTAAAAGGACGGGGAATGAAATTCCGAGGAAACGGCAGAAATATGGAGGCAGCGGCGGCGAGAGAAAGAACAGCGGAGAGGAGAGAAGGAGGAGATTGCGGAAAGTGGGGAAAGGGTGAATTTATAGAAGAGAAATTGATGGAAATTGATTGGAAAATGCGAGAAAATTTAGGAACAAAATAGAGAAATTGGTGAATGCAAAAATTTTTTAAAAAAATAGAAAAAAAAAGGGAAAAAAGAGTGAGGAAGAAAAAGGGCATAGGAATCTCCTCCAACTCAATTGGGTTCGGCAGGACACACCAAATATATTTTTCTCTTCTTTTTCTTTTCTTTTTTATTTTTCTAATAAAATAAAATCCTAATTTTTATAACCCTCCAATTTTTATCTGGTTTGCATAGGAGCCACAATTTTCTTTTTATATATTTCTATTTTTATTTCCATTTTTACTTTTTATAATATGATTATTTACAAGACTCAACACATAGTTTAATCGATTTAGAATAAATTCTATGTCCAAAGTTATATCTTTCAATCCTATTTGATTCTTAGAATTTGTAAATATCATTGAACTTAAAAAAGGAGAGAGATTGTTGATCTACATTCTCAATTTGGTCTTATAAATTATTGTCTCAATTTGATAACTTGTTTTTCCTTTTTTATTACGGCTTTTCTAGATTGAATTTCATTTTTAAGAAAACAAATCATTTGAATTTTTTCCAAATTAAAAAAAAAAAGACAAAAACAAAAATAAGTTATTTTAATTATTGGTTTTAGTTTATAGAACTTGACTTAAACTTCATAAACATTTTTTTTTAAAAAAAAAAAAAAACTTCGCAAACCTTGGTAGGTAGACAAAGTGCTAATAAAATTAATTTTCAAAATCTAAAAACAGCTGAAGGGTTATAATAAAAGGAATATTTTTAAAAATAGATTTCAAAAATAGAAAAACTATTGAAAATAATTACAAATATGAGAAAAATTTTATTTTCTATTTGTGGTAGACAGCACATATAAACATCTATTACTTTACCAGATAGACACGGATAGATGTGTATTTGGGTCTATCGCAGTCTATCACACATATAGAAATTAAAATTTTGTTATATTTATAAATATTTTCATATTTTTTTTATAATAATTTTTTCTAAAATTTAAACGAGGAAAAAAAATGCTATTAGTCCTTTATCATGAAGACGTTTTCCACAAGTTTTGTTTTCCTAAGTTATACTTAATACATATTATTGGCTACGAGACAAATGATTATGTAACCAAGTGGACGATTGTGAATTTACCTTACACAGCTTCAATTTCCATTTTTCCCCCATTAAATATTTTATTTTTGTTTTTAGATTTTATACTTAGATTGTAAATATCTTTTAATACGTTTTTTTTTTCTAATAATGATTATTTTATATATGACCACACAAGTTTTTGAGTTTAACTAAACGAAAAAGTCAAGGGTTCAATTCTCCCCTTTGTTATTGAATAAAAAGAGAAAATGTCAAAACACATAATATACCATTGTGAATACATGAATATAATTGAAAAATGAAAAAAAAAAAAAAAAAAGAGAGAGAGAAATAGATAGGATATGAAATTTCAAAAGTATGATAGGCATGATTCACATTTTTTACCATAATGTTGGCCATTGCCCATGTGTTTAAGTATAAAACTTAACTGTCATCTCTCAAAATATAATAGGCTATTTTTAAATATTTATTCATATTATACTAACCTTTCGGTCGGCAAATCAGAACTCTTTTAGAGACAATATAATAACTTTGTAGTAAAGTGACAATAAAAGAGTTGTAAGAGAGGGAGTATCCTTGAGAGTGATGAACTATATTTATAAACTTTATGCTCACTCTTCGTAAATAGATCTATCTAATATTTGTAGATATTCATACTAACCGTTGGATTGATACTTTTACGCCTATGAATTTGCTTGCACACTTGTACATAGCTTTACATTGTGACCACCCCTAAAGGCTTCAAAATGATCTTGGCAATGTGCATAGAATAATGTGCACGTGACACAACTATTACGCCACACCTTGTAATTAGAAATAGTCAAACTTTTAAAGGTTTGCTTTATGTTGCTTGATTGAGACCACAAAGCATGTAATCTTATCAATTTAGGTCCCCCATATACAAAATTATAATTTTTTTTATTATTTTAGAAATTTTGGGAGATTTATTCTAACCTCAAATGACTAAATAATCTAATAAATACATATGTAAAAGACCACAACTCAACACAATAATTATGTTAATAAGTGCAAAACCTCGTAGCTACCATCTTGCCAAGGAAGTCCTTGGTAGGAGATAGGGACCATATTTATGGACCAATCCCTTCATCTCTTAGACAAGCTATTCTATTTAAATTAGAGGCCAAAATCACTATGTATTAATTGACTTGAATGTCTGTTTATATACATATACACACACGAAATGAATGATTAGGTGCAACTTCTTCATACTATCCTTTTATTTTATTAAAATAAATTACAAAAGATAAGAATATGCCATGTGGGGCAATTCCATTGAGTGGTGATTGGGCTACACCCATATAATATATATATATATTAATCATTTAAACAATTTGAGAAAAGTTCTCCTTCGAAGTAAATAATCGAATTTATGTAATTAATGGATATATATGTGTATATATATTTTTGTTGATGGAGAACTATTACCTGGATAAATATAGAGTTATATATATCCGCAACAAAATCTATTACTTACCAATTAAATGATTGTTACAAATGGCCACCATAACTACTACCTTGATAATTATCATTATAAATGTAGCTGTGCTATAAAATTTGATTAAAAAAGAAAAAAAAAAAAGGAAAGACACGTGTCAACCTTTGGACCATGTATGAAAATATAATAATGAGAATTATGAGATATACATATTTCATTGTCAAGTATTTGAGAATTTTAATAGACAATTGAAGGAGAAAAATTGAGACTGAAAATGGGAGCTTCTCAAGAGATGAAGACACGAAATAGGGAAGAGAGAAAGACATTGAAGTTGGCTAAAATATTTAGACAAGAGAGAGACGTATACAACTTGAAAAGATTGATAGAGATTATAAAAAATGGCACTTATAAATCACAAATTAAACAAAAACAAATTTTAATATATAGTTAAAAAATTATTATAAATAGAAAAAATATCAAATTATCTACAGATATAATAAAATTTTACTTTCTATCTATGTCTATCTGGTAAAGTGATAGATGTCTATTGGGCTCTATTGTAGATAGAAAATAAAATTTTGCTATATTTGTAATTATTTTCAACAGTTTTAATATTTTTGAAAATATCTCTACATATTTTTCCTACAAATAAAACCTTTTTGTTTTTATCAAAATGCAAAAAAAATAAAATAAAATAAATACTTTAAACCTTTTATTATAGAGAGATTTAAAATTTCTATAAAAAAAATACTGATAAAATGTTGATGTGAATGAATATTTATAAAAAAATTTTAAAAACAAAAAATTTGAAAAAAACTATTTATGTAAATTAGTAAATGAATATTTTATGATTTGTAAACTAGTTAACATGTTTATTATTTATTATTTTATTTATTTTAGAGAATTTGTATTATTTATTTTTATGTTTAGTGAATTTTTCTACAATATCGATGTCCAACCATGATATCCATCTAAAAAAGAATTTTCTTTAGAAACAAGTCTATGGAAATTCAATATCAAGGAGCATATTTATCATCTTGTTAATTAATATATAAGTAATTAAGGATTTTTATATTGAAAAAAGGTCAAAGTTGCTGATTAGAGTTGACTCGTCTTTTTCACCTTCGAATCAAACTTGTAAACTTTCACGCTGATTCTGAATCTGATGCTAAATTACCATTTCCCACGGATGTGCCACCTTACAAAGAGAATCCAATGAAAGGACAGTTATGTCTTTTCATTTGTATACTTATTTCTAAATCCTAATTTTCGAAAATCACCTCAATCTTCCAAAAAAAAAATAGATAAATAAATAAATAAAGGTCATTAATTTTTCTATGTTATTCTTAATATATCTAACCTTTAATTAAGGAAGTTAATCCAAACATAGATTGATGATTCAATTTCTTAGCTCCATAAAGGTTGAACTAAAAAAAATTATGTAGGTGTCAGTTCCTTAAGGTTTTAGGTTGAATAAGAAGAACAACATGAACCGTCATTGAGAGAAATAAATTTACTCAAAAAGTCAAAACGTCAAATGGCTATTATTATGCTAAAAATATTTTAGAGTTCAGCAACATGAGGGAGAGCTTCCGAGAGGTATATATCTTAACCAATTAAGTTATACGCGAGTGATAATTAAATTAATTAAGACATTAATAATCTCTCAAGATTTAGGAGTTTTGAATCTTCATCCACGACTTTTCGATTAAAGATATTTGAAAAAGAAGTATATTATATCAATAAAGATTTAATTGAAAGATTTATAGTTTTTCTTTTGGATTTGACAATACATGAGAGTGAACATTCAAACCTCCTATCCTATAATGTTATTGATGTCTCAATTAATTTAGTGAAAACAAAATATAAAAGAATGAAAATTAGAAAAGAAATTAGGAGATTGCTATAGAGGGGGTAAAAGAAAAGTATGAAATTACCCCTAGGCTTCAATCCCCACCCTAAAAGAGAGAGAGAGACAGAAAGAAAGAAAGAAATGAAGAACGATTTTGTGGGGCGGAGAATCTTTAGCATTCCTGTACACAAACTTTTAATCGTGCTTTTGGACTTCATGGATTAAAACAAAACTACTTCCTCACCACCATTTTTACCAACTTGGGTAATAAATTACTTTTAAAAAAAAAAAAAATGCCCCCGATATTTTACTTATAAAAATAAACAATACTATTATGATGAATGACAAAATATAAACCATATAAAAAAATAGGATTAGGAACCATTCAATGTTTTCTTTAAATAGTAGCATTTAATTTCCTATGACTTCAATATGTGGTAAAATTAATATATTAATTTAAGTTTAACTCAACTTATTTTTATTTATATATATATTATTGAATTAAAAAATGAAATAGTTCATGATATTATTTGCCTTTTGAGAAATAATTGAAGAGAGGAAAAAATTGGGAGAGAAAGGCAAGTTTTCTAGTTTTTTTTTTTCTAATATTTGTGAATATCTAGATTAGTTTGTGCACTTCAGCTAATTTTACAGGACAACTTATTGACCATATAACATTTGAATGTCAAAAAAACTCAAAGAAGTAGGAGGTCACTATGTGCTGAGAACAATCAACTTTTAAAATGATAATCAATGCTTTGTCTACTAAACTATGTTAATACAAATCTAATAGCCTATTTAAATCGATAAAATACTAGTATATCTAATCTCAAACTATAATTCAAATAGTTACTCAGTTAAGATAATTTAAAAATAACATTATATTACAATCTATAATCTCACAAATCAGCATAGAAATGAACTTTAGTGTTTTTTTTGATTGATTTAGATTAGATGAGACTATTATACTCTTTTCTTTTCTTTTTCTTTTTAATGATCCTCTTGACAGTGTGTTGAATCTCTTTTAATATAGATCGAGCATTTTAATATTTTGTTTGGGAGCTTTTTTAGTCCTTTTTTCTTTTCTTTCAAATCTTATAGCTAGGGTTGAGTATTTTGGTGGTTTGTTGGGTTTGAATATTCTTCATTCAATACTAGTTGTATTGTTTATGGTTTTTTTTTTTTTTTTTAAAATAAATAAATAAACCATGTGGATGTGTTGATTTGTGAAGACTCAAATATTTTTTTTTCTTTAAACCGTATATAAAATGAATTACACTTAAGTTAGCTAATTTGGTGTGAACATATACAACAATGATTTTAATTTTGATTGGGTGTCCTTCATTTCAACGCAAATAAAAGCGGAAGGTTGAATCTAATATGTAGGGTAAGAGATTTCAACTTTAGTCAGTAGCATGCCTTAATGAGTTGAGTTTATGCTTAGATGGATATAATAATTATCAAGCAATACTTGGGTGCATTCCAAAATGTACTTATCTTTATTTATGCATTATCCTATCCTGATCACACACACAAAAATAATAATTAAATATTTAAAAGAATTTTTTTATAAAAAAATTGCCCTTTACATTTCTTCCTAGTTGCTTGGCCTGTAGTAGGTATTTGGTTTACTGCTTTAGGTATTAGCACCTTTCCCATTTTGTCAGCTGACGAGATCCACAAAATCCTTTAATGAGATGGATGGATCGGTCCCTCGAATATGTCGTATTCGTCCCGTCCACAAATGCCTTATACAAACGTTGAATTAGCTCGAATTAGTTCCCATCTTTCTTTCCCTGTAGCATCAAGAAGCGTAGCATCAAGAAGCGTGGCAAATTATGGTTGAAAATTTTGTGGGATAAACCTAGGTATTCTTCATAATTATCTATTTTGGAGTTGAAGATAATGTTTATTTAAGAAAAAAAAATGTTTACAACATAGTAGAAATTCCATTCCCTTACTTTTAAATATAATTTCAGTATTAAATAACTAATGTACTTGGTTGCAAAAAAATATTATAATTTTCAATTAAATATAATGCTTTAGAAGTAAGAAGCATGGTTTTGAAACATTTACTATTTAGGGTATTTAAATAAAGAAGAACATTTACTAATTATTAGTCAATAACACTCGAGTTGAATTAATATTGCATTTAATTAAAGATTTTTGTATTATACATTTTTTTTAATAAAGAAAAGAACTAAATCATAAATACATAATTAATTAATTTTACACGTATCTTATACATCACCACAATTGGTGGTAAGGTTGAAGACTTAAATCCTTACCCTCACACTTATGGTCTAAAAAAAATCAGAATTTATATATTTTAGATTATAAATTACATATATAATTGATACTAATCAAATGTATAAATGAACCAAATTATTTATCAATATAGGGTATATATGTAAAAAGTAAAGGTGCAATAAATGAAGATGGTATATGACTTTAAATTATTGTACTTTTAACCGATAAATAAATATAAAATTGCTTTAAAATCACAGACCAAACGTACATACCTACAATTTCCAGCTTTCCCATCATTTTTCTTCTAATCTCTTTTAATAATCTCATATATAGGTAGAGATATAGAGGAAATAGGATTGGTGTACCATGATACTTTAATACCCATAAATCAAATAGTGATAAAAGTAGTTACAAGTTGATTTTCATTCTCTCACTTATTATTTCTATTAAAAATAATTTTTTCCCCTAATTTATTAATCGTATGAATATATATATATATACGCACATACATGTAGATAGATGTGTATAGACACACATGCATGTTTTATACCAAAGCCATCATAGTTCAACTTGCATGCTATATATGCAAGCAATTAAGAGGTAGGTAGTTTCTTGCCAAATTTCTCGAGTGAAATTTACAATATACCTACATAAATAATTAGTATTGAAATTTTAGTAAAAATAAATTAATCAAGGTTTCGAAACTTTTATGTAAAAAGAAAAAATCCTTAAAAATATTATTTTAGCTTTTAAACTTTATTATTTGTTAAATAAATTGAAAAAGAAATTGACAACAATAACTATATGAATCCTCATACCTTCATTTGTTCTACTAAAAAAAATGAACACATTAAAAGATTTTAAGACACAAATAAAATACCTAAATAACATTAGAACTAATTAAAAGTTGGGTAAGCAAATGAAGGGGAGAAAAGAACAAAAAGGAAACAATAATAATGATAATGAAGTAGGTTTTGACAAGGGAAGAAAGTGAACCAACAAAGCTAAAAAGAGCTATAAAAAAGGGAAAAGGGAAATTAAGTGGGGACACACAGAACAGCATTGAAACCTCACAAAATTTTAGCCAACAAGGAAGCTCTAAAGATATTAATTACATGGTCCCTTAAACAGCCAAAGATATCATATTTTAGGTGTAAAAGTAGAGTTTGACAAAGATTTCAAGTCGCTTTCATAATTTTGATTAACTCAAAAATACTTTTACAATAGTAACTTTCACCCTACACAAAAGTAATAACAAAAGAAAAGAAAATACACAAAAAAAATATATATATATATATATATATATATATAATTATATTTATTTAATCCCTAAATTTTAAAATGTTTCTTTAGAATGTTGAAATAAACTAATCTTTGTAAATAAAATTTTTTATTAGATGAAGTGGACACAAATTTTATTGACTAAATGTTTGATAAAAGACAGATAATACGGGAAAGTAGATAATTGGATATTTAAAAGTACAAGAACTAAGATTGAATAAACTCTAAAATACAAGAACTAAAATGATATTTTAACCTAAATATTATTTATTTTATGACAATTAATGTAGCAATTAGCAAATTGCACATATTGAAACAAGTGTTTGATGAGTACAAGTTGATGCCTTTATTCTCTTTATATGTTTACACCACTTGCCTTCTTTGATTCATCTGTTTCACCTTTTGGAACTTGCCTTTTTTGAGTTTTGGTTTTATGTAACTATCCCACCTTAGGCATCTAGTTCTTATCATATTATATATTGTGAAAAACTAAGCTTCTACTTCAATCCAAAATACAATTTTAATTTTCCAAATCAAACAAATTATCAACCCATTTTTATATATCCCGTAAAACAATCGCTACATATATTTATGTAATGCAAAAATGAAGTTCTAAATTCTAATCTCTTAGTGAAAATATTTCATATAATTTCTGATGCAAGCTTACTCGATAATTTCGTAAATATTAGGGTTATTGCAATTTTAATCTATTAATTCACCCATTTAATAACCATTTTCCTTGTTTGGTTTTAATTTTTCTCTTTTCTCTTTTCTGTTAATAGTTTTTTTATTAAAAAAAAAAATAGAGAGAAAGAGAGATGTATTGGAGAGAATAATATGCGGAGATAAAACAACAAAATTGAGTTGTATACAAATATTTATAGAGAAAAAAAAAACAAACAAAAAAAAAGGCAAAATTGAGCTCGGTTTTCATTATATTTGTTATTCATTTGATTTTTGGAAAGTAAAAGCTTGTATCCTTACTTGGTTTTCATTTTCCTTACCTAAATATTTGAATTTCTAATTAAATTTAAAAAAAAAAAAAAAAAAATTTCTTAAAACTATTTAATTTAGTTTTCAAAACTTTAACATGAATTTCATTTTTATTCCTAAACTTCTAGAATTTTTATTTTAATGTTCTCTTCTACACAAACTTTTTGTTAATTATTGCAAGAAAAAAATAATTTGGTTCAAATAGGTATGTTGATACATTTGCGCCAAAACATAAATATGGTAAGATATGGGATGACACAAATATATATTAGGTGATGAAATAATAGTAATACGTAGTTAACACTCCATCCGATAACTGTTTGATTTTTTTTCCTTTATTTTAATAAATAAACTTATATATACTACTTCGACCTACAAGTTTCTTTGTTTTATTACCTAATTTTTAACAATGTTTTCAGAATCTACGTTTAAAATTTAATTAGAAACTAAAATATGTATAATTTTTTGAAATTTTGTTTTCTTTCTATATTTACCAAAGAATTTCAATGTTATGTAAAAGAAAGATGAAGGTACTTATAAACATAATTTCAAAAATTAAATAGCTATAAAACAGTTCCTAAAGTTTCATATTTTCGTTGTTTTTTAAGTTTAAAAATGCTCAAATATTCTTAGAAATTATTTTTTTTTTCAAGAAGTTCAAGAAACAAATTAAAAAGGTATGAAGTGCAGTAAATGGGTTTCCCTAAACTCCAATATTTTGAGAAGTTCATATCCTCTTAAACACACCAAGCAAGTCGTCAATAATTGAAGAGGGTAGGTTAAAAGTATTGAAAGATTTGGTACAATATATTGTATGTTATGTCATTTAGAGACATCTGAAGAGACTTGAAAGAGAGTGGTCCCTTTAGGGCTTTCTTCTTCCTCCACTCTTAATAATGGAGCCAAGTTGAAAAAACCAGACAAAAAGTCAGTCATTAAATAAGTGTAAGATTTTAAGGCACAAAGCCAATGTTTTCAAAACAATTTCACATTTTTACAAAGTTTCGCATTTTCTTTCCTAGCTTTAGGACCAAACTTTTTAACTTTGGCCCTTGCTATAATTAGGGTTTCTTTCGGTTTTTGTTTTTGCTTTTAACATATAGAGACATTTAAAAATGTTTTCTTTTTGTTTTTAGTTTATTTTATCGATCACTATGTAGACATTGTTCGTGGTAAGGACAAGTAGACCTGATTTTTACGTTTCATAATGTTTTTGTTCTTTTGTTTCACACTAGAAGAAATCTTGTACCAATGTTGAATGACATTGTCTTACACATAGACCTATTTAAGTTTAGGTTCAACAATACATATTATTTGCTGTATAGAACTTGTTGTGGGACCACTCACAATTAGGAGTCAAATGTTTCTCAGGTAGAGTAGTGATTTTGAAAAGCAACGAAAATAACTATTTGAAAACGAGTAAACATGACTTTGTATCTTTATTCAATTATTATCGTAGATTCCCACTGTATAAAAGGAAAAATTAAATTCTTTTAGGTATCTTCGTAACTCCTCCACTTGATTTAATTAGTAGTTTTAATAATATAACAATTCATTTGTATGTGTGCTATTTTCTAGCACAAATTAAAATAACACCTTATTTACCCATTGATTAATAATTTGACTATCCAATGTAATATGTCTTCTTTTCATGTTTATGACCAAAGTTCACTTGTTAGAATAATTGTATCTTGACTATATATATATATATATTGTGTTGCCCTCCATAACTATGTTGTACTTAATGTGTATAGTTTAAAGAGCCACTACTTTTTGTACTCCTTAAACTATGTAAACATATTTTATAGTGCTCTTTTACACTACTTACAATTGTTTGTCATATACGACAATCACAATCTTTTTTAAGTTAAAAAATATATGATGGTAGAGATTTAAATTTTTTACCTTCTTTTTAATAGTTAATATACATGTTTTAATTAGCTAAGTTACGTTTGGATGGGTGGTTATCTATGTAATTTTAATTTTTAAAATTTGATGCAGAATTATTGTTCTCCTTTAAATATTTGGAAGGAAAAAATACATTAAAACATTATTAATAACAAAATCGTCATTTTTTAAGAAAAAAATTAATGTTTATTTTTCATTTTGTTATTAGTTAATTAAAAAAAATAAAAAATAAATAAAAACTCCTAAACTCTGCTTTTGTTCTTAAAAAAATCAGATTCTTCCAAAAAGTTTGCAATATTAACCTAACCACTTTTTATATATATGTTTCAAAACTATTCTTTAAATAAAATTTATTAGAACTTTGGATAAAAATGGAGACATGAGACGAGTGTGGCAAATGGTATGGTAATATTTTAGATTCAATTTTCATTTGGACCAACCACCGTCTATATTTCAAACCTTAATGAACGGTTAAGAGTACTATTACAACCATTGAAATAATAAAGATATTTTTAAAACAAGGGTAAAGTTGACAAATAATTTTTGCAAGTTAATCTTTGTCATTTAATAATATTTATTGGGAAAGAAAATGCAATATGATTTTAGTCAAATATTTTAAGTTTTTAACTAACCTCTTGTATTTAAACAACACCCCGATCTGATGTAGATAGCTTGTTCATTAGGTCGGTTTGTTTTATTATTATTATTATTATTATTATTATTATTATTATTATTATTATTATTATTATTATTATTATTATTTCTGAATCCTATGAAAAAAGAAATCTTCATCCATTTAGGCAGGGTAAGGTTTGACCTCTTTACACCCAAACTTAGGTATTTGGTACATGAATTTGACTATTTAATTTAGACGGTTGATTTGCAAATTTTACAAAATTTAAAAAATAGTTTTTTCTTTAACTCCCTTAGGTTTGGCATGTTTATTATATATAAAAAATAATAATAATAAAATTTGTTTAGCAGTAAAACAATTATTATTTTTTTTTTTCCTCTACAAAAGACGTAAAAACAAAGTTAGTTAGTTTTAATCTATTTCTATAATTTCTCAAACTATTCTTGATTATGAAGATTTTTTTTCTTAAAAATAATACATTTTTTGAAATAGCGAGTATGAATTCTTTTTATTGTGAAAAATATAATTTTAAAAATATCTCTGAATATTTTTAAAAGGCCCAAGAGATAGTCGGTTTGTGGGGTACACTACAATTAATTTTATTTATTTATTTATTTTTATTTTTATTTTACTTGAGGGACTTCAAATTCAAGGGTTAAAAGTACTTAAAAAAGATAATCAAAGGCTTAAAAGTCTCTAATAACTATATATTTAGTCATAATTTTTCAAGTGGAAGGTAGTTTGTGTATCATATAAAATTAAGAAATGAAAATCAATTAGAAACAATTTGAGTTGGGATTTGGAGGAACAACAGCTACATGTTAATGATAATAAATCATGAAATTTCTTTTAAAATTTAAAGAGATGGCCCACTATTCAATCCACCAAATAGGATATTGTGACACATTTGGTAATTAGGAAGATCAAAATCTCCATTTTTCAGTCCTTTCAAAGTTTAGATTCATTTCTGACACATACCACAGTCTAGTAAAACTGTATCATGGTCAATGGTATTCAACAGACTCTATTCCATTGTCCTTTTAAACTTCATGAAAAAGAAGCACAAACTTTCTTGTCTCTTTCTACTTTTCATCCACTTCATCATTTCCAAAGTGGTTATTTTGGTGGGAAACAATCAATACTTCCAAAATGTGTGAAGGTGGAATAGGTGTATTTTTTATTTTTTATTTTCATCTTTTATTTATATATATATATATAGAGGGAGAGGATAATTTTGGATGTAAGAGTAAAAAATTAGGTTAAGTGGAAAAAATTGCCTCGTCCAAATGAAGACAAGATAGAGAAAAACTTGCCTAAGAGAGATGCCAATAAAGAGTGGGCGAAGCAATTGGGTCGGCCCAATTGGCTTTGGAGGCCGAGGCTAAGGCCAACTCGTCCCTCTCATTTTGGCAGATGGCAAAGAAATTGGGTCGCTCGACCCAATTGGCTTGAGACCATCTTAGTTCTTTGGAGCTTATTTCCGATAAGCTCCTATTTGTTGCTCTATGTGGCCTGAATCATGCCTTCCAAGTTCTATTCCTAAAAGGATAAAGAAAATTTAAATCTTTTACCTATAAGGACGTTAAAAACTTTAGGTTTAGCCCCTATATAGAGCATGATAGTTTCTTCCCAAAAAAGCTTGTTTTAACCTTTGTGTTAAAAATTGACTTAAGCATTAGAGTGTCTATGGCGTGATCTACACTGAGGCATGTTAGTAAATCTCTTTATCTAAATTTTGTAACCGATATTTGTGATGGAGAATGAACGTATTTGGACCTTCTTTCCCCTCCAATATACCAAGGTAACTAAAGATTGGAGCTTGGATGCATTTTAGTGGTGAAGCCCTTAGAGTCCACTATGAAAACACAAATCATAAGATTCAGGAGGCAATAGCCACAAGAATGTTTAAAGATGTCAAAAGTACAATAATTGTTTTAAATTCTTTTTCGTCTTGTTCTTTTTCCCTTCATTTTCTAAATATATGTGTTATTTGGTAGTTAATTTCATTATTCTACTACACAAACCTTTAACATATTTATTTTTTACTATTGAATCAATCTTGAACTTTTAAAATGTTTTTTTTTTTTTTTTTTTTTTTGGTAATCGTTGAACTTTGAAATAAACTTGATTATTATCTTTAATTTCATTTTGATTTTAATAAAGTAATAGATAATGTGACCTTTGTGAGTGTGTGTTAATGTGAACCTGTATTAAAGTCACATAAGTTGGTTGAGGCAAGTATATGATTAGAAAATACTTCTCTTTTCTCTCTTTCCTCCCGTTCTATGTAAAATTTAGTGGATACATACATAGATATATATATATATTTTTTCTTTTTGCAAAATAGACAAACTATAGGAAGGACAACTTTTAATTGCCCATTTTCAGAAAAATGAAAATATGAGGTGGAACTTTTTTTTTTCCTCCTCTTCAAGGGAGAAGTGGGTCAATAAAGCTAAAAATGGCTTGCTAAATCCAACTTTCAATTTTTTTTTTTTTTTTTTGTCATTTAATAGTTTTTAAAATTAATGTATTTATTAGATATAAAATTCAATTGTAATATATGATCCCATTTTCTTCTTTTAATAATAATAAGAAGAATATATTATTTGAATTTAAAATTAAATTTTGAGATGTCTTCAAAAAATAGAAAAACAGTTGAAAATAATTGTAAATATAACAAATTTTTTTTTTTCCGGTGATAGACTGCAGCGATAGACTTTGATAGATATCTATTAATTTACTAGATAGATACGGATAGATATCTATTTAGCTCTATCACAATTTATATTTATAAATAATTTGATATTTTTTCTATTTATAATAATATTTCTTAAATTTTCATCTTACTTGAATAATTTGATACATTAATGAACCCTATGGGTGGACATTCGAACTATATTATATATTTAGATAATGGGTGGACATTCGAACTATATTATATATTTAGATAATTTGATAGGTAATTTTATTTTGTTTCTATCAGTAGGCTCCTTTGTGGATGGGATTCTCTATAGAAAATTAACCATTTAGATTAAAATTTTCAACCAATAATTCACTTGGAAAAAAAAATCATTTATTTTAATTGTTTTTTATTAAAAAAAATACTAAATAGAGAATAATTACTTGCAAAGAAAATTTTTAACTACAAAACTCTACCTATACCTAATTAAATGGGAAGAAGGACAGAGACGAAGAAACCAATCCCGTCTCCACCCGCCTCTGTGAATATTTCTAAATAAAATTGACAGTACATAAATCTAATAAACATTTCTTAAAGTTCAAAAATTGATTAGACACCATTCCAACTAGAATGTGATTTAAACCAATTTATATATATATATATATTCCTTCCCTTTCCGAAAAATAGAAGACTTAAAAAGCCAAAACAAAGGCAATTTTCATCTTCCTTTGTTATTTGTTCTAAGATCTACCACTTGTAATTACTCAAGATCAGCAACATTAGGGTAGTTTGAATTCTCAACATTGCAAGCAAATAGAATCTAAGAAACATTCTAATTAAAATACAGAAACAGATTCCATAATCCAAACCAACCTATTTACAAGAACAAGAACAGTCAAACAAGGTTCTTGAATACCAAACGGACACACATGCTTATAGCAGAAAAAACCCTCTAATGCATGCTTGTTTCAACATTATTATTCATTATTACAGGACCACCATTTTTCCCTAGGCGACAAGGGTGGGGCAGCAGAAGGAAGTTACTAGATAAGTACCGAGCTATTCGACGGAAGCAACTGAACGTTTGTCACCATCATCATCTTCCAAGGTCTCTAAGCTGGACCGCTTACAAGATTCAGTCAAGAATACACTGCGGTACTACTCGTAGTATGTTCAGGGTGGAAACATGTTATTTCTGCGTGTTCTTCCAGATCCTCAGGGTGGTAATGAAGCATTTCTTTCCACATCATCTCTCGTATCATTTCTTCTCCAAGTTCCTCATCTATGTCGAGATCGATCGGCACCTGAGCTGGAGGATTGCTGTTTGGATCATACAGTGGGGACATGTAAGGATGTTGCAATGCCTCAGTTACACTAATCCTCTTTGATGGGTCAAAGACAAGCATCTTTTGTAGCAGATCTATTGCAAGAGGATGAGCGTTCGGATAAAGACGGGAAAGAGGAGCCCCAGGAGAGTATGGAAGGGATTTTATATACCTTCTTGCCTTTGGATTGTCTATGAACTCAAGATCTTCCTCTCTCTGGCTACCCAGTAAGTTAATTATCAATTTGAGTTGATTCAGACATTCTGTACCGGGGAAGATAGGTTTCCTACCGAGAAGTTCGGCAAAGATGCATCCTACAGACCACACATCAATTGACGTCCCGTAATTCTCGCAGCAGAGCAGCAGTTCTGGGGCTCGATACCAGCGAGTTACAACATACTCTGTCATAAATTGATTCTTCCCATTGCTCGTACGCGCTAACCCAAAATCACATATCTTAAGATCACAATTTGCATTGACAAGGAGGTTCCCTGGCTTCAAGTCCCGATGTAGAATGTTCGCAGAATGCAGATACTTTAGGCCTCGGAGCAACTGCATCAAGAAATTTGAATAAGTGGGCAGGAAAGTGTGAATGGAAGAAGGAATTCAAATGTTACACATATTTGACATCACCACTACTGAAGCACATTCCAGCTAAAGCCTAGAAATACACCTCGTGAACAAGAAATATATAATGATTCCCAAATAAAATTGAAATTAAACTATACACCAAGTCTCTGAACTTTAAAAAATTTCAATTGCTTCCTTGAACTTTGACTTATACTTTTATTTAGTTTCTCTTGTTGATACCATCGATCAAATGCTAACGAAGCAAATGTATTATTCTATCCAATTGATAGTCACATCATGCAACTCAACCAAAATTAATCTAATAAGCATGCCACACATGGAAGGTACTAAACAGAAATAAAATTCATGTAGTTAGTACTTTTTAAAAGTTTAGATGCTAACCAAAGACAATGTTTAAATGTTCATGACTAAATAGAAACAAAATTCATGTAATTAAAAGTTTTAAAAGTCGAGATACTAAATAAATACAGTGACTAAATGCTCGGAACTGAATGTATAATTTAACCTAAAATTGACTTACCTTAGCTTTTAGATAAAAGAGGCCTAGCACCTCGAATAGCTTTGAGGTCATAAAGATTGATAAGTGCAAGAAATAAATACAATCAGCATATGGTGTTGCAGTTTGGACTGGGAACTAGAAAAGCTGTGGTATGGCAATAGCACATGGCCACAGTCAGGTGTTTACTGTCTCTCATCACTTTGTATCTGCTAGGATGGGTTGGGAGATATTGATGACGCAACCAAATCTAATCTCACAAAAATGCTTTCACATGATACAAGAACAACCAAACGCTCGGGGTAAAGAGAATGTAATATCGAGCAGAACCCAATTTCATTAAAATATAAACTAATGAATGTTCAAAATAGTAAGAAAGTTAACCATTCCAAATTATTAATATATGGTGACTACAAATACCAATGCCGGGCTGGGAGCAAAATAGAGCAACATGGGATTGTTTGTTTCAGTTAAAACACCACCAAGGCAACAAACAGAAGAATTTGTGGTTGTTTAACAAATAAATGGAAATATTTTGCTCTACATATTAAATAAACTATATCACAATAATATAAAAGACATGCATATATTAATATCGAAAGAAATGTATCATAGTATCAATTAGATAAATGATTATCTGATTCAAAAGGAATTTTCTTTTTCATTGTTAAGATTTGAAGTAACACTAATATAACAATACACTAACTGGACAAGGAAGCTAAAAATAGCAAACCGCAAACCTGAAAGAGGAAATATTGGCAGTGATCGTTTGTAAGAGTTTGAGAAGACTTAATAATCTGATGCAGATCAGTATCCATCAGTTCATAAACCAAATAAACATCTTTGAAACTACTCCTATGGATAGGCATCATCACATCTTTCAAACATATGACATTTTCGTGGCGAAGATGCCTAAGGAGTTTCAATTCGCGCAAAGTCCGGAGCGCATCAATACGATTCTCAAACGCATTATGTATCCTCTTTATCGCAACTTTCTCGTTTGTTTCCCTATTCACAGAAGAACACACAATACCATATGCCCCTCGACCAATCGGCTTGATAGGTACATATTTAGTATCAATCTCAAACAATGTCTGCCACATTGAAAAGTAATGTTTTCCTTGAGATCTAACCCCATTTGGAGGCTCTACAGGGGTCGCCATTCCCTGAAAATCAAAGGAAAACTAACAGAATTCACTTCCTAAATAAACGAATGCCTTCAAAATCAGCTATGAAACTTAAACAAAACCATCAAGAACACGTTGATGTAACTATAATCAGCTATAACGAAGCTGAACAAAAGGCAAACAGATGTAAGGTACAGCATTAGAACAGACAAGAAACACTGATCTGTAAGTCAAAACTACAGATAACGAATTCCACTAAAACATAAGACAATAGCCACCGTTTTGGGAAAATTACTTACCAATCACCACTTGTTCCTAAACGAGCAAATTCAAAGAAAATCAGTCAAGTCCTCGTCCTCAGTTCCCTGCTACATCGCTTTCTCGTATCTTCAACCACACAAACTCCAAGCATGAAACAAAATTGACCCAGCTCAAAATTAGGCCCCAAAACCTTGAAGAAAGTGGAAAACAGTAGATCCCATGATAGAATCAGAAGGAATAGAGAAACCCCAAGTGGGAAAAAGAAGAAAAACCCCTAAATCAACAGAACCCCAGCTCGAATTGGAAGCAGAAAAGCGTGGAATCGAGTGAATTGAGAGTGTGGAAGTAGAAATTTCTTGGTAATTTGATGGGGTTTCGAAATGGGTCGCAGTCAACGAGAACTCAAAATGATTTCTTATGGGATTTCAAAACAAATTGAAGCCCCAAACGATGGGAAGGAGATTCGGTCTCAAGTCTCAGCTCCTCCTGAGGCAGCCAGCTGCGATAAGGACATGCGGATGGATTGATGAATTATTATTGCGATTCGCATTCCAATTAGAAGCTCACGCGCGCAGGTTATATGATTCCACCTTCGGTAAAAATTGAAATTTGGGTGTCTAATAATATAATCAATGCTCTGTGGATTTGGATTATTACCCTCTTCTGTTTCTTCTTCTTCTTCTTCTTCTTTAATCTCTCTTTCTTGATGGGACCCATTTTCTTCTGCTGACATTTTCTTACACTGATGTCGATGGAGAAATATCTGGTGGATTTTATGAACATGTCCATAAAGCTCAGATTTTTACCTTCCCGATTCCATTTACTAATTTTTGTGTTCAACTTTTTTCGGGAATACTGTGTGATTTATACGCTTCTCTTTTTTCTTTTTTAATGAATTTTACTTTTTGTATTAAAAGATATCTTTTTATATATACATAATGTTACTTACGTAGAAATTATTTAAAATGTTGGAGGAAAAATTGATGTGGAAAGACATGCTGTTGTGATTATAAACACTTTCTTGGATTAAATTTGAAACAATGTTATTCACATATTGATTTTTTTTTTTTCTCCTACTCTCTAATAGTTTTTCTACTCCCGTGACAATTTTAAAATATTTATAAAATGTCAAAGTTTTATTACAATTTTTTAAAAAAATGGAGTATTTTTTAAACAAATGACAAAGTTTAGGGATATTTTTTTATAATGTTTTTTTCTTTTAAGATTTGTAATTACATGTTTCTATGGTTTGACCTAAATTGGAATATTAGTTATGAACTTGCTCCTATTTTTATAGTTAACTTATGAAATTAGTCCTTAATAGTTTGAACTTACTTAATTTGGTCTCTATAGTTCTTAAAGTTTATAATTTCATCCTTTACCATAGTTGTGATCTGGTTTCATAGTTTACAGTTATTTTTAATTTCATTTTTATTGTTTTAAGCGTTTCAAATTTGTGTCTATGTTTTTTTTAGTTCAACAACATATGAGGACTGAAAAGATTCAAACATATTATATTCTAATGTCGAACCACATACATCATAGTCACTAACACATACTCTATGTCAATTGAGCTTTGATATGCCTATTATTTTAGTTTTTTGCTTTTCTTTTTGCAAAAATATTGAATTGTTGTGAAAATAAAGGATCTTGGAAAACAACCAAAAGAGAGGTAAAAACAAGGACAAAGAAAACAACCACAACACTAAAAACTACCTAAGGTTCGGGCACAATCAAAATACTCTCAAAAGGGAGGTAAAAACAAGGACAAAGAAAACAACCACCACATTTTAAAATAAATAAATAAAAAAAATAGCCCTCCACAACTCAAGGAATGGGTCCTAAAGGGGGAAGACAACGTGAATTATTTAAATAGAATCCTCAAACCATTTAGAATAAAAGAATAACATCAGATTACACAATCTAACTACCCACATAAAAGATTGTAAAATAATCTATGAATACAAAGATTACGGTCTCTCTAGATATCATAAATAACAATACACCATAACTTTTGAAATCAACAAGCTATCATTTGGTTAGATGTACCTCCAATTTGTTATTAATGTCACCATATTAAATACATTACATGATTTTTTAATTGATGTGGGGAGTAGTTCGTGTTCTTCTCTATGTTATGTAGTTGACTATGTAAGTTCATAGTAATTTAAGGATATATATACATATATTTATATATTTTGAGAAAATAGTAATTTTAGGATCAAGTAGGGAAAATTGGTAAAATTGATAGTTTTCCAAGCAAGTAAAAATATTTAGAGGTAAATTTGTGAAACTAAACATAATTATAGGGACTAAATATAAAATTTTATAAATATTAAGGCAAATTTAATTAAAACTAAATTCAAAACCGTTATTTATATATTTATTTAAAAAAAAAAAAAAAAAAAAGTATTTGCATCTTCATAATTATTTTACATTTTACTTAACAGCTTTAGCCAAAGGACGTGGTCGTCACACTTCAAAATTTCCCCCATGTGGAAGGTTAGGTTGGTCAAATTGGCAAGTCAACTCCGCGGATTTTGTTTCTGGAAATTTTTACTTAACATCAAGTCGAAAATAATAATAATAATTAATAATTATCAAATCATTTCATTTAATAAATTAAACGCAACAAATCTCTAAATTTTAATAAAAGTAACAATTTAGCCATTAAGGTATATAACGATTTAGTTTTTTACTCTTAATTTTGTAACAATTTAGTTCATGACTTTACTATATAACAATATAATCCTTGTACTTGTAATCACCTAGTCTGAATTAATTATATTGATACAATTATAGTGATATGTCGTTTTTTTAAAAAAAATTAAGAAAAATAAGTAGTTTTGAAAAAAAAAATTAGGAAAACAACATATTTTCTTTTGTCTTTTAGAGAGACACTCAACTTTTCTGTTCTTTTTCATTTCTTTTTATTAAAACTTTATTTCTTACTCCTTTTCTCTTTTTCTTTTTAAACTATTTTTTTTTTTGAAAAATCACATTATATCTCTAATTTATAAATTTTATTTCATATTATATACTATTAACATTTTTTTTTATATTTTATCTCTAACTAATTCATGTAAAAAAACACACATTTTATCTCTAATTCACATAAAAAAAGAAATAAAAAAGATGTATGTTTTTTAATTTATTTTTAACATGGATTAGTTAGAGATGAAATAGAAGAAAAGTAAATGGTAGGTTTTTTAATAACATTAGATTGTTTTTTTAATTATTCTCAACGTGAATTAGAGATAAAATATGTTTTTTTAAAAAAAACGAAAATATAATATCCTGAATGGTAGGATGAAAAAAATCTCAAATGAATTAGAAATAAAATGGGGAAAAAAGTGAATAAAGGGTAGGTATTTAGATAGATTTTTTTAATAAAAAAAATCCATTACAGTTAAAATGTAATTTTAAAAAAGGTATTATCATTTAATGTGTGAATGGTAGGGTGATTTTTTTTTTTTTTTAATAATTTCTTCTCTTTTATGTGAATTAGNAATGGTAAAAAAATAAAATTTTAATAAAAAGAAGTTTTACATACATACATATATATATATATATATATATATATATATAAAACAGCAAAATTGGGTCGTCTCTTCATTATTTTATTGAAAAAGAAAGAAAAAGAGAAAAAATAGATGAGTGAGATGCATTCCTTCCAAAAAAAAAAAAAGATTTTTTTCGCTAATTTTTTTTAAAAGTGTCGTATCAATCTAATTAACACATTTAGTCTCTATGGTAAAAATTAGTATTAAGATTAAATGAGATTTTAGCATAAATACACTAATAAACAAATTAGAAGCCCAATCTTTTTATATAATACAAAGTCTACATCCTAAAATTATAAAACTGACATCTAATTTTAATGATTCTTTTACATTAGAGACTGAATTGTTATAAATTTGGAAGTACGAGGACTAAATTATAACATACTAAAATTTAGGGACTAAATTGTTACAAAATTGAAAATATAGGGACTAAATCGTTACAAACCAAAGTTTGGGGACTAAATTGTTGTTACTTTCCTGCAAGGTTAGGGACCAAAAGTGTTTTTTAACATATAATATTTTCTACTTTTACCGTCTATTTATTTGTTGGAGGAATTTTAGGGAGAAAAAAGCATACTCTTTACCATTATATTAGATGTTTGAATCTTACAATATGTTATTGAAGTTGAACTAGGAAAAAAAAATAATAATAATTTTAGAAAGTCTTTGAAAATGAAAAGAATATTAATGGAAAGATATTCCATTTAATTAGGTTATTGAACAATATTAAGAGTAAAGATGAGAGATGATACGATATTCTACTCATAAGAGTCTAAAACTCAGACTAAAAAAGTAAGGCTAATCATTCTAGATTTAATGGGGTAAAAATGTTAAAACTTAAGGGATAACCTTAATTTTATAATGAATGTGAGGTGAACTTAGGATTTCCAAAAAGAAATAAAATTAATAATATAATAATAAATAAATAAATGAGGCCAAAGCCCAAGCCCAAGCCCAAGCATGGTTGACAACCCCTGATGTTGCTTCCAAAACCAATACTTTAATCTAAAATGTGAGGTGAAACTATATAATTCATATAATATAAGATTGGTCAAGTTTATCCTAAGTCCAATCCAGAAACAAGCACCTTTATAATTCCTCCAAATCACAAAAAAAA
>QLSR01000484.1:5645-25057 GCA_031780015.1 Citrullus colocynthis
TACTCTTTTCATCACCGAACTCTCTTTTTCCCAAAACATTCACAATTAGCGACACTCCATATCCCTTGGCGAGTTTACCATCGAAACTACAATTTAGGACACTGTACTAGCGATACCCGATTGAACGAGACTAGCGAGATTACCTGAGGAGCGATACCCAGCGAGACTTCAGCGAGAGTTGTGAGACGCAAAGCCCCTTTTGCTTTACCAGTGACACTCGCTTTGCTGCTCAGTCTCCCGCTCTTCAGCGATGCTACTGTAGTAGCGACACAATTTTCCTTCTTTCCTTCTACTTCTTCCTTTAACCTGCTAAACATCACAGTCTAGCCAAATTCAGAACTTCCTTTCTTCTACAGCTGGTAAAGACCTAAATCTTTTATCTTACCTCAAAGTCTCATAAGGAAAATTGCTAGAAATCAAATTAACTCGAAAATTGCTCCTAATCATCCTGCAACTCTGCTTCACTCTCTTCTACCTGGAGTTTAACACACATTTACTCAAATTCAGCTCGTGTATCTTTCATGAAAATTGCTAGAAATCAAATTAACTTACTAAACTCAAAATTTCGACCCTAACCACAGCTTCCACAGTTAGTTCTTCCCTCAGCACCGAGTGACACTCAGATTAAGTAACACTAGCTGAATTCTCCGCTCCAACTCAAGTTTCCTCCACGAAATCGATGAGAAATCCATATCAAACTAACATAAACACCTTCGTCCACCTCCCTGCGTTGTTTAGCTTTGAAATGGTATCAACTCGAGCTCTGAAACATAATCAAAATAATTGAATACTCAGTCCGCCTATATATATATCACCGACTTAATCTCCATTTCATCTTTATATATATTGATCTCATCAACGCATACCTTCCATGCTTGGCTTCAGCAGCGCACAGCCTCAGTTTTGTGTGTCACAATTTCCCGACGACCCATCACCGGATAGCCGACGAACGCATGGTCCTCACAGCCATTCTTCTATGCACCAACGCATACCCGCTTTCAACGCATGGTAGTGTTCAATGCATTTTGGCTTCCGACGCAGAGTGGCCTTTAACGCCCAGTGGCCTTCCGTCACATCTGCGTCCACACCAACTTACCTTCACCAATGCATAGTGCCACCAATTCATGGCCAATACTTAGCCATTTTGCTCCCACACAACCCGGCCAACTTTTCCTACTTAGCGCCCAACTCTTAGTCTCTTCTTAACTTGCCTTCTCACAAGGTCAAGTACAGGGCTTACAGATCTAAAACAAAACCTACAAACAACAAAACCAGAACTTCTAAGCTGAAGATAGAAATCCACGAAGAATGGGAACAAGAACTTATCGGTTGGAAAGAAAGATCAGCATGAAGAGATCTAAAAAAAACCTACGAAAACAAAACAAGAACTTCTAGGCTGAAGACAGAAACCCATGAAGAACGAAAACAAGAACTTTTGGGATGGAAACAAAGATCCTTCTGAAGAGATCTAAAACAAAACCTATGAAGAACGAAATAACAACTTTTGGCTTGGAAACAAAGATACTCGTAGAGAGATCCAAAACAAAACTCACGAACAACCGATTTGAAAACGGAACAAAAAATCCATAAAAGGTTGTGCAATGAAGATTTACCATAATTGCAAATAAAAAAATTGAACCAACTTGAACCAAAACCAAACTGAGTGAACCAAAAAAAAAAAAAAAAACCAAACGAGTCTGATAGAAGTAAACCAGTTTCACTAAATCAAACCAAATGCTGAAGTCAACCAAACTAAAGAGGTTGAACCAAAACCAGTTGGATTAACAAAAACTAGTCTAACCAAACCAAGTTTGATTGAATTGAAGTAGTTTAACATAGAAAGCCCATTAGTAGTGTCGAATATGAGTTGAGGTGAAAACTAGATCTAGGCAGACGGATCTGATCCACAACGACAAGTTTGGAACCAACGGGGAATAGAATGAAGACGAACCACGGAGGCATCAACAGAAAGGTAATGATTGGCAACTTCCACGAGAAATTAGAGACGTCGAAAGACGAACGATGCCAGCAAATACAAATGTTATGCATATCTGATTTTCAGATCTATGTGAAACCACAGATGATTCACAAAAAACACGGTTCACAAATGGCAGTTGCGAACCACGAATAGTGAAGATGAACAGTGATTGAAAGCAATGAACGACACTGGTGAATACCCACAGTCGAAAACAGAGGTTCCACATTTCAAGAACAAATCAAAATGATAAAAAAAACCTTCAAGCAGCAATGAACGCGTGGATAGAAAACCCTTTAACAGGGCATTTGGTTTGCCTCCGTCGATTGGTCAATTGGTCAACGAAGGTAGAGAATGAAACTTGTTCCTCTCGACAATGAATCTTTAATTGTTGAAACAAATTGAAAATTTTGAAACCTTACCAATTAGGTTATGATACCAGTTTGTTACGAAATCAACAATTAAAATATATAAAAGAACATAAAAATAGAGAAGATTGACGCACAAATTTATTTGACTCACTAACAATGTATTAGCTACGTCCACGGGATAGCGAATGGAAAATTTTATTAGAGAGAATATTAAAAGATTACAGAATACCACAAAATGAAAAGGCCTATTGGGTTAGAGATTTTATTATAGTGCACTTCTCTAAACCCCAGGTGGAGAAGGAAAATATTTAAATATATCAAATATCTATTCTAATTAGGTTTAGGATTCAAGGCAGTTCAACATAAAGAGTGTGAGGTCCCTTGATTTTTTCAATATGGGATCTTCAACAATGTGTTTGATGTTAGGACCAATAAACTGTTGTTGTGCCATGGAGATTTGTTGCCTTGAAAGCAAAATTCAGCGCAACCTCAGTGCTAAATCGCATTTGTCAGTTGTTCCCCAAGATTTATACAACCTCCAAATTCAAGCATGCACTCCCCTTGCTCAGAACAATGGTAAGAAGAAGAAGAAAAACTCAATAACAATGTGTGATATATCTATAAAAACTCTCTGTATATGAAAAAGAAGAAGGGAAGATAAATTGATGGATCTGAATAAAAATATCGCAACAATGGTGAAATTTTTAATTTAATCCAAAATTATGGATCTGAATTAAAAAAAAAAACATTTTAGAAAACGGCCAACTTATAAAATGGAAAGCTAGTACAAACTTAGCTCTTTTTTCTCAATAGCACAGCTATCCACAAACCCAGTATAACTCCCCACTACGTAGTGGTGAGGCTCATTGTTCAAGACCTAGATGGTGAAGTTTATATTCTTAANAAGGCATCAACAGAAAGGTAATGATTGGCAACTTCCACGAGAAATTAGAGACGTCGAAAGACGATGCCAGCAAATACAAATGTTATGCATATCTGATTTTCAGATCTATGTGAAACCACAGATGATTCACAAAAAACACGGTTCACAAATGGCAGTTGCGAACCACGAATAGTGAAGATGAACAGTGATTGAAAGCAATGAACGACACTGGTGAATACCCACAGTCGAAAACAGAGGTTCCACATTTCAAGAACAAATCAAAATGATAAAAAAAACCTTCAAGCAGCAATGAACGCGTGGATAGAAAACCCTTTAACAGGGCATTTGGTTTGCCTCCGTCGATTGGTCAATTGGTCAACGAAGGTAGAGAATGAAACTTGTTCCTCTCGACAATGAATCTTTAATTGTTGAAACAAATTGAAAATTTTGAAACCTTACCAATTAGGTTATGATACCAGTTTGTTACGAAATCAACAATTAAAATATATAAAAGAACATAAAAATAGAGAAGATTGACGCACAAATTTATTTGACTCACTAACAATGTATTAGCTACGTCCACGGGATAGCGAATGGAAAATTTTATTAGAGAGAATATTAAAAGATTACAGAATACCACAAAATGAAAAGGCCTATTGGGTTAGAGATTTTATTATAGTGCACTTCTCTAAACCCCAGGTGGAGAAGGAAAATATTTAAATATATCAAATATCTATTCTAATTAGGTTTAGGATTCAAGGCAGTTCAACATAAAGAGTGTGAGGTCCCTTGATTTTTTCAATATGGGATCTTCAACAATGTGTTTGATGTTAGGACCAATAAACTGTTGTTGTGTCATGGAGATTTGTTGCCTTGAAAGCAAAATTCAGCGCAACCTCAGTGCTAAATCGCATTTGTCAGTTGTTCCCCAAGATTTATACAACCTCCAAATTCAAGCATGCACTCCCCTTGCTCAGAACAATGGTAAGAAGAAGAAGAAAAACTCAATAACAATGTGTGATATATCTATAAAAACTCTCTGTATATGAAAAAGAAGAAGGGAAGATAAATTGATGGATCTGAATAAAAATATCGCAACAATGGTGAAATTTTTAATTTAATCCAAAATTATGGATCTGAATTAAAAAAAAAAACATTTTAGAAAACGGCCAACTTATAAAATGGAAAGCTAGTACAAACTTAGCTCTTTTTTCTCAATAGCACAGCTATCCACAAACCCAGTATAACTCCCCACTACGTAGTGGTGAGGCTCATTGTTCAAGACCTAGATGGTGAAGTTTATATTCTTAATAAAAATATCTCCCACATTAGTGGGGAGGGCTTCTCTCTCACATTGATTTCACATAAAAAAAAAAAAAAAGAAAGAAAAAAGAAAGGAGAAGAGTGGTTACCTATAAAGTTTTTAACATAGAAGAGTTCTGTGACAAAAGAAAAAACTCTCTGCCTCTCAAAATTCTCTCTTCATCTCATTGTATTCTTCTCCCTTACCAAAATTCATCACGAGTCCACAACTCCTTAGTTGATTCTTCCTATAGAATATCAAGGAAGCTTTTGTGGTGGTGTTCCAAAGATAAGATATGTATCATTCATTGGAGAAGGTTTCATTGGATCGTGAGTTGGTCTAAAGAAGAATTCCTACATCGAAGACAGTCTTCAAAGGTAGAAAACTTCTAACCCTTAAATATTCTCAATTCCATGCTAATTGCTTTGTTTATCCAAGTTTTATTTTTTCTCTGTAATTTATGTTTTCTCAAAAGAAACTTAATGGCACATGGCGATCACTCACTTTCGCTGAGGATTCAATTCCTTCAATTCGTATCAGAGTCAAATCGTGCTTTAAATTTTGTTTTTTGAAAACAAAATTTGGAGAAAATGTGGGTGTTTAATTCTGCGTCGTAAATATGTGTTTGCAAAATAAATGTTTTCAATTTTGGCACCTTAGATTTACTGTTTTTATGTGATCAAAATATGTAAGGGCTCGTTGTTTTGGACATTTTAATTTTGCTATCGAGTCTGTAAGTTCATGTTTCGAGGAGCAAGAGTTGCTGAGGAAAAAAATCAAAAAACGAAGCAAAAACGAAGCAGAAAAAGCATTTTGTGCTTCAGCGTAGAGCATAGTGTCACGACATTGTGCGCTATGCTACAACACAGAGGCCTTAGTGTGACGGTGCTTTCCTTGAGCGTCGCTACACTATGACTTCAAAAGCCAGAGCGTACCAATGTTTCCCAATAGCGGTGTGATGCTTTAATGGTTGAATGCACGTTTGATAATTGTTAGGTTGTGGGTTTGAGTTAGGTAGGTTTTGTTTTACCCTTTTTTGTATTCTATTTTATTTTAATTAAATTGATTTAATTAATTTTAGGGGTGCTCAAAATTGGCCTAATTTTGCTATTAAATTTAATTTTTGCATGGGATGTATGCTTAAATTAAAGTTGATATATATATTGCATAATGTATGTCATATAGTTTTAAATCCCACCTTAGGATAAACATTATCATGCATTATATTTAATATAAGTATTATATTATTTGAATGTATGATATTATTAGCATCCACATGCATTCTACTTACATATAGTTGTATGTAATAATAAGCATGTCCATGCATCATACCATAATATAATTGTTACATTGTATAATATGATATGCTTAATTTTCATTATTTAATATAAAGTGTTATATTGTTTAATGAAAATGAAATGCATTGAGCATGATATTACCTTAGTAAATATAATTGTTATATTTAGCTAATGTCATTAGAATGCATGCAATAGGTTTTAATTTTACATTAAAATAGAAGAGTTATGTGTTTAATGAAATAGATTAAAATCTATAATAAAGAGTTGCATGCAAAAGTAAGTTGTGAATTAATTTTAAATGGTTTAAAATTGGTTCACCTAGACTTATGTTTAATATTTCTAATATGGTTAGAAATAGGTTAATCTTTTTATTTATTTTAATAGGATTAAAATGAATGTAATAAGAGATTAAATTTATAAAATATTTGCCTATAAGGGACCTTTGTCTAAGAAAGATTTTGTCTAAAGCTGGGGTATTTAAGCTAACGGAAACAAAACACCCTTACCTGGAAACCGACCTGGAAGGTGAATTAGTCAAATGTCTTATAAGTATGCAATAGTTGATTTGATTTTATTAAAGTGTTCAATAAATGAAGTTGTTAAACTATGTAATATAAGAGTTATATTGTGCAAATTAACAAGGGACTTAGATAAATTAATTAGCTAAATTTACCTAAGTAATAAACCCTAAGTTTAAAACACTTAGTGGGAGAAAAAAGATATGTATGACATGTCATTTTCTTCTCACGTATCCCCCTAAAAGTTCACATTGTGAGTTCTATGCTCGGTCTCATGGCACCTCGATTTGTGTCCCCTTTCATATGGTGTTTGCATGGGTCAATATCAAGGTGAATGGAGAGAGTATTTATAGTAAATGGGAGAAGGACGTGTGTCAACACATCGTACGATCTTCTTCATTGGTTTGCTAGATAACTTTCATGCTCGGCCTCATGGCACCTCGATTTGTGGCCTCCCCTTCGGATGGTGTTTGCTTGAAATTTATCTCAAACTCATGTTAAGGATTAGGGTTACTTTAGTTTTTGCCCCAGTAGATTTTTCTCTTCAATTGGCTCATTGGGGTAGACCTCTAGAATCTAAAATGAAGGGTTACACTTAAAAGAAATTGTTAAGGAAGTTAATCATTTCTTGACCAAATGAATGGTGACTAATTATTATAGGAATAAGAGTTGTTTTGGTGTAATAATCAATTGAGAATGTCTCAATTCAATGAAGGGATGACTAACTACCCTTTGTTGGCTTTTACCTTAAATCACTGAAAAATCATTGTAAAATTAGATGTTAAAATTTGGGTATATTAAAAATTTTGCTAAAAATTGATTGGGTTATATGAGTTATGCATTTTTCTAATAGAAATCATTTGTATGTTTCAGCATCTTCAAACATGTCAAGCACTTTTATTACATTACTAAGTGCCAAAAAAATGAATGGTGAAAATTATACTTCATGAAAAAACACTATTAAAAAGTTATACTCATTGTTGAGGACCTAAAGTTTGCCATCACTGAGGAGTGTCCTTAAGTACCTGCTCAAAATGCATCACAAAATGTTTATGATGCATATGAGAAATGGATGAAGACAAACAAAAATGGCAAGAAAAAGGCCAAGGTTCCAAAAGGAAATTGCTTGCATTGCAATCAAGATGGGCACTGGAAGCGAAATTGTCCCAAGTATTTGGCAGAGAAAAAGAAGGCCAAACAAGGTAAATTTGATTTACTAGTTTTGAAAACTTGTTTAGTGGAGAATGATGATTTTGCCTGTATAATTGATTCAAGGGCCACTAATCATGTGTGTTCTTTTCAGGGGATTAGTTCTTGGCAGCAGTTTACAACTAGGGAGATGACCATGCGGGTTGGAACAGGGCAGGTTGTCTTAATGGTTGCAGTGGGAAGCGTTAAATTACTTTTTTAGAAATCTTTTATATCATTAAAGAATGTACATGTAGTTTCTAGTGAAAAAAAAAACCAGATTTTCATTAAATGTTTGTTACAAAAATGTTATTTCATCAATTTCAATGTAAATAAAGCATTTATTTACAAAGATGGTGTTCATATTAGTTTTACAAACTTAGAGAGTAATTTATATGTGCTAAGGTCGTTAGCATCTAAGATGCTTCTAAATACTGAAATGTTCAAAATTGCAACAACTTAACATAAAAGACAAAAAGTTTCTCCTAAAGAAAATGTTTATCTTTGGCATCCAAGATTAGGCCACATAAATCTCAAAAGGATTGAAAAATTGGTTAAGAATGGACTTCTAAGCGAGTTAGAAGAAAACTCTTTACTTGTATGTGAATCTTGTCCTGAAGGCAAAATGACCAAAAGACCTTTTACTGAAAAAGGTTATAGAGCCAAAGAACCCTTAAAACTTATACATTCAGTCCTTTGTGGTCCCGTGAATGTTAAGGCAAGAGGAGGGTATGAATATTTCATCTCTTTCATAGATGATTATTCAAGATATGAACATCTTTACCTAATGCAACACAAATATGAAGCTCTTGAAAAGTTAAAAAATTATAAGGCTAAAGTTGAGTTCGGTAAAACCATTAAAACGTTTCAATCAGATTGAGGTGGAGAGTATACGGATTTAAAATTCTGGAACTATATGATAGAGCATGAAATTGCATCCCAACTCTCAGCACCTGATACACCTCAACAAAATGGTGTATTAGAAAGGAGAAACAAAACCCTATTAGACATGGTTCGGTCTATAATGAGTTATGCTCAACTGCTAGACTCATTTTGGGGTAGTAACGACTGCAATATATATTTTGAACAATGTTCTATTAAAAAGTGTTTCTAAAATTCCTTTGGAACTATGGAGAGATTGTAAAGGTAGTTTACGACACTTTAGAATTTGGGGTTGTCCAACACGTGTACTTGAGACAAATCCTGAAATTGGAACCTCATTCAAGAGTATGCATATTTTTAGGGTATCCCAAGGAAACGAGAGGTGGTCTCTTCTTTGATCCAAAACAGAATAAAGTATTTGTATTGACAAATGCTACATTTTTGGAAGAAGGCCACATAAGAAAACATATATCACACAGTAAAATATTGTTAAATGAACTTTTTAATGAAACTACTAAAACTTCAACAAGAGTTGTTGAAGAAGTTGGTACATCAACAAGAGTTGTTAATGGGGCTTCATCAAGTCATGTACATCCTCCTCAGGAGTTGAGAGAGCCTCAACGTTGTGGGAGGATTATAATCCCACTACTCATTATTTGGTTTTAACTAAAACTCAAAACATCATACCAAATGATGAAGTTGAGGATCCATTGACCTATAATCAGGCGATGAATGATGTGAACAATGATGAATGGATTAAAGCTATGGATCTTAAAATGGAGTCTATATATTTCAATTCAGTTTGGGAACTTGTAGATTAGCCTGAAGAGGTAAAACATATAAGTTGCAAATGGATCTACAAGAGGGAAAGAGGTGTAGATGGTAAGGTGCAAACCTTTAAAGCTAGACTGGTGGCAAAGGATTATACCTAAGTTGAGGGAGTGGACTATGAAGAAACTTTCTCACCTGTTGCCATGCTTAAGTCTATCCAAATTCTCTTGTCTATTGCCACATATTATGACTATGAAATATGGCAAATGGACGTCAAAACTGCCTTTTTGAACGGTAATCTTAAAGAGACTATCTACATGAAACAACCAGAAGGATTCATTCAACAAAGTTAAGAGCAAATGGTTTGCAAGCTTAATCGATCCACTTATGGATTGAAACAAACATCTCGACGATCAAATCTTACAGCTTTGACCAAAATCTCGATGAACCTTGTGTATATAAGAAAATCATCAACAATTCAGTAGCTTTCAAAGTGTTGTACATGGGTGATATCTTACTCATTGCGAATGATGTAGGTTTACTGACAGATGTAAAGAAATGGTTAGCTGCCCAATTTCAAATGAAAGATTTGGGTGAGGCACAATTTGTTCTATGGATTCAGATAATAAGGGATCAGAATAACAAAATGATAACTTGTAGAAATATAAGTTATTATAGTCACTATTTGAATTAATTAGAGTAACTTTAGAGTTAAACGCATGATTTTGGAAGTTGAATTATGTAAAATGTATCACCATGCGTTCGCACTATTTACAAAACAAAATATCTGAAAAATTATAAGCTTTTTAGTTCTTAAAGCAGGATTAAGAAGAAAAGAAGCCCAAATAACCCAAGCACGAGAGATGAAGCTGCTGCGAGAACAAATGGAAGCCCATACGTCGAAACTATGCGTTCGAGACCATGCGTCGAGATCATGCGTTGAGAAAAAGTAGATACAGACGCCTGGGCAAAAACTGTCATGTCAATATGCAAAAGGATAACACGTTATCAAGTAATGGCAGAACAAGTGGGCCGACAATGTGAAAAGGCTGCGCAGCAGGGCATGGAATTTAATGTAAAGGTATCAGACATCATAAGTTCACCTTTTCGACGCTTATAAATAGCCTAAAGCTTCTCCATTCAAGAGAGGAGAGGGAGAATCAAGAGAGAAACGCGTGACAAGCGTGAAGGCTCTGCACACCTCCTCCACCATAACCAGCCTCCATTTCGAGCTCTTCTGAGAGAAGGATTCTGAGAAATTTCAGAATCGTCTCCCAGTGAGTGAGAACCTTCACCCTATGGAATTTATGTATCAGATAGCAACCATCTCAAGCCTCCATGAAGCAAGACGTTGCCAGTGGCGGCTTGACGTCTTCCATTTCTGTTTTATCTCCATTTCCATCCTTCTTACTTATGTTTTGTTAATGACATTCGAGAGAATGATTATTTTAAATATGAGTTTGATTGACGATTATCTTCCATCTATTTCCATATTAAATATCTTACACCATAATGTTTGAATGCTAAATGAGTTAGATGTTGGAGTTTAAATTAATCGCCACATCCACCTCATTGTTAGTTGTAAGAAATTTTATTCATTCTTTATATATAGTTTTAGACACACAACTCATGCACATATTACTTGTATAGTTCACCGCATAGTCATGTATCTATTCTCAACGTCTAGTTATTATAAATCCCTGCGTTCGACCCTTGACTCACCAGGAGAACCTATAAGAGATTATACTTAGGCTTTTTATAGTAAAACTTGCTTAATCATGATCATACTTGAGTAATTCTCAACGCATCTTTGTACGGAAATTATCATATCTATTTTTGTGCAACAAGCTAAGAAACTCCATATAAATCGAAAACAGATATCCAATATTAAAATCAACAACACAAAACGTTAACCTTGTCTCAACATCGTATATTGACAAGATGCTTATCAGGTACTCGATGCACAATTTCAAGAGGGGTTTATTGCCTTTTTAGAATTGTATTGTCTAAAGAATAGTGTCCTAAGACTCCTCAAGGTGGAGAGTATATGGACTTGAGATTTGAGGACAATATGATATAACATGGAATTCAATCTCGATAGACACAGATAGTAGTCTATCGCAATCTATTACAAATAAACTGTGTATTTTACTATTAGTTGTAAATATTTTCAGTAGTTTTGCCATTTAAGATATCTTTCCTTTTGTTTTTCTTTATATAAATTCCATTAAATTTTAAATTTAGTCTTTAATGCTTGATTGTTGATATTTTAAAAAAACCTTTCGTTATCTATAATATTTTTACTAAAAAACATATTCATATTTTTTCTAATGACATCTTCTTCCTCTTGCATTTTGTATTTTAGATGAGGAGTATGCAGACACATAGGGATGACTTTTTGAATTATTTCAGTAGTGAACAATTTAGAGAATAGTTGGACAGGACTAAATAAAGTGTCATCATAGATTTTACTTACACTATATTATCAACAATTTCAATAAAAAAAATACAATTTCAATACATTAAAGAATGTTGTATATCGTGCCAGATGTTAATTCCAAGTTTGTAAGTATAATAAAGTAGTTGTAGACATCAAAAGAATAAACAAAATTAGTATGAGCTTTTTTGACAACATTAATTGGCATTGAGCAATGGCCTCAGGCACACGATGAAGGGTTTAGGTACGAGTGGATGATGACAAATATGTCAGAATGCAACAATGGAGTCCTCAAAGGATCTCAAATGTTGCCCATGAATGTTCTCGCTCAAATGACATGCTGCAAGTGTGTAAATTATTTTGAAAAAAGAAGAGAAGAACCAAAAACTGCTATGTGAGCGTCGAGATTAATATACCCGATATTTTAAATAGTTTTTTTTAGTAAACAACAAATTATTTTGAATATATTCATAATACTAAAGGAGGAAATATTTAAATATTGAGGTTAAGTGAATTTGAGCGCTAATGTTCATATAACAACTAGCAAGCGTTAGGCATTCCATGCTTGCATTTTATGGCAATTTTTTCACTATTTAACATGAAATATGAAGATTTCATCGCAGACTACTATAAACTTTCAACATACGTCGTATGTTACTCTCCTGAGTTTCAACCTATGCGTCATGTTAGGCTAATTGTTTTTAATTAAATTATGTCATTAATTATTTTTCAACCCGTTAATTTTAAATTAATGGAGTTTCTCGATTATCAACTCTAATTTGTAAGATTAGAATTTTTAGCCTATTAAATTAGTCAAATTAAATTTTTTTTTGAAGTGTTGGGAAGGAAAGAATTTGTTTGAACTAAAATGATTAATTTTAAGATTCTAGAAGTAAATTATAAATTTCTATCCCTAATTATTTTAGTTCTTTATTTTGGGGTGTCAATTTTGATAAAGGAGATATCGACAATTAATTACTTTCCTAAGTTTCCACCTAATTCTTTTTCTTCCCCCTCTTCCACGCTACACCACCAGCCCCTTTTCCTCTTTTTTGTCAGACCATCACATGATGACAACTAAAGACTAAAGTAGGTGCAGCCTTGGAGCAAGACCCATGACGTTGATGACCTTCCCTAGGCGAACCAAATGTGCAACCAAAGCCTCGAGCTCCGACGACTCCTTCGCCTTCGTGCAACATTTAGAAACGTCAACAACAAGCATTAATCACTCCTTGGCTTGCAACATTTTGGACAAGTTTTAGCGACAACCCACGCGACCGGAACACCCTGACAGTAGTGTTTTCCATTTTCCATCACTTTTCGACATTAGATTTGAAATATCCTGTCACACCCCCTCCCAGATTACCCTCTTTAACCTGGAAGAAGATGTGAGGACAGTAACTTTACCCCTCTTGTGAAGCTCACCACCCACCTGTACCTGACTAACCTGCTGAAAACATGATTTAACATAACCGCCCACAATGTGTAACCCTAAATCATAAAACATTTAAAACCACTAGACTGATAATAATATCAACATAATGATACATATTTACTCCAACAGAAACTCCAACACGATTACAACCAAACTTAGACCATATACACAGTGTCTACTCTCACTTCCCAACAACTAACGAGCTATGTTTACATGCCATCTATACATCGTTATTTACACATACAACAATTGTGATGGAAAGTATTCTTTGATAACTTGGAATTCTAGCAGGATGAGATTCGTGTAGGCTAAGCACCGGGAACTCTTTCGCTACTTGGAAGGAACAGAAAACATGGAAAACGTGAGCTGAATGCCCAGTGAGTGACATAGCATTGAAAACACAACTTTAGAGATAAAGCATGCTTAGCATTAGAGGAAAACATAGTTATATAATAAAAATCATGCTTAAGCAACGTAGAAAACAAAAGCAAAGCCATCATCTCTTGGCATTCAAAAGTCCCTTAGTTGAGGCGGAGCAAGCTCAACACACTCAACATAAAAAACAAACCTTAGTTGGGGCGAAGTAATCTTAACACACCCAACGTCGAAAAGCCTTAGATGTGGAGTAATCTCAACACAACAGCATCATACCTCACTATGTGCACATAGGAGTTATTTGAGCTGCCTGAGTACCTTCTCCATGTCCTTTCAGTCCCAGGTCCCTAAGATACTCAAATGCCTTCTTAACATCCTTCAGCATTGAGTTCCTTCGTGTCACAAGGTTACCCATATGCCTTCTCAACGTCCTTTAGCATTGAGTCCCTTAGAAAAACATTTTAGTTAATAGGTGTGCTTGTACAAATAGTGCATCATAAATCATTTAATGGGAAATCAATCATTTTTCAATAGTAAGCATCGATGTAACATGCTTCATAAAACTCGAGGAAATAAAAAGAATATGCCTTTCATGTTATAAAATCAAGTATAAACAGTAATCATGCTCAACATTTAGCAAATCATCTTAAATTCACATTTCATAAGAAATCATGGCTAAACGTTATAAATGGAATCCTTTAAAGAAAACAAGTGTCACTAACAATCTGGGCTTATCCCTCGCGGCTTATAGGCTTTTCCAACCTCAATTTGACCTGAAATATCATTTACGAGCCATTAGATCATCTCCTTGAAGTCCTCACAAATATTATTTAACTAAATTTCATCCACATTATCCATATCAAGCTTATTTTCCACTTTTTTAATCATTTTCACCCCTTTAGGAGCATTTTGCAAAATTCTCAAAATTTTCAAAAATACTAAAAAATCAGTCTAAAATTGATATTTACCCATTTTCAAGTCAATTATTTAATAAAATATCAATTAGAATCCAAAAGTGTCCAAAATTACCCAAGATGGTCGTGGGCACCCTTGGTGGGCAGCAGGTGGGCGAGGGGTGCTAGCAAAGGCGTGGGGCGTGGGGCATGGGTAGGGCGCTAGCGCTGGGCGTGTAGGGTGGGCATTGGCAGCAGCGGCATATGCCACACAGGGTGTGTAGGTGTGGGGCGCTGGTGATAGGCATGGGCAGGCTGGGTGTGCAGGTGTGAGTAGCCACCCTGGGCAGCCTCCTGCTGACTTTGGCCAGTAGTCTCTTGTTTTCAACCCAATTTTTCAGAGCTCCAAAAAACCTTTCTCTTTCAAATAAAATTTAAATAAAAATTATGGGGCTCAAGGATAACCTCTTAACTGACTTACCAAGAAAATTGAGCTTCAAAAACCTTCTCGAGCATCCTTGAAAAATTCCTCAAAGTTAACTTGTCTGATTTACTCGATCTGAGACAACCTTCGATATTTTCAAGTTTTCTTAAGCTTCCCGACCTTAAATTGTTCCGATAGCCTTAGGTTAGATTCCTAACTCACAGAGCTCTCTCTAGTCCAAAAATGACAAAAAGGGCACGAGTGAATCGGGAGAACTGATGCTGCAATTAAGCTGCTTGCTTATGATCTAAGCTGCTGCCCAGTCCAGCCAATCACCTTTGGCCACAAAACTCCTTGCTTCAACGTGGCTCCTCCTCTTTTCTTCTCATCCTAGCCACCCAAATTAAATATTATTTCTATTTAAATAATTATTTTAATTTAATTTAATATTTATTTCTTAATTTAACATTTTTCTAAATTAATTCCAACTTCTTGACCTAGTTTGACTTGAGATTCTTCTTCAACACTTAGAAAAATTTTCCTTAGTCCAGCCACACTCCCTTATTCAACTACACTATTATCTCCATCCTTTTTATTCCTTATTAAAAGTAAATGAGAAGTTCATAGTTACCTAAACATGCACTAGAATTCCTCCTACATTCCTACTCATCCAAGCCAACCCTAGCCAACCTTAAACCATGATTTCTTTTAACTTGTGCTAAAGTAAAGGAAAACAGAGGTTAGGGCTTACATATCCATTACTTAATGGCTCTAAATATGTAGGATTAAGCGAATTCATATTCCAATCAACAATGTTTCGACTCATTTTGGTTAAGATTCAGTAGCTTTGACACCCTAAATTCCTCTTCAAATTAGATTCTCTAATGCTTGGAATCTCATATTTATAGATTTGGAACAATTTTGGAACCATTTAACACTTTTCAACTAGGATCCAAACTTTTTTATTGTTGAGTTTTAGGCTTTAGAATTCTGTTTAGGTCCTTCAGATTAAGTTTAGGTGTTGTAAATTAGTCAATAATTAGTGGGCATTCTCTAATTATAGTTTAAACTTGTTTTGAAGTGTCAGACTAAGGTTAAAGTTAGCTTAAGGAGTCTTTTGAATAATTTAGGGGTGCTTTTGAAACACTTAGGTAAGTAGAATTTTATGTGTTGGGTTGTTTGCTTGTGTGATAGCATGATGTGTGATTTAAATGCCTTTCTGTAAAATTATGATTTATGTTATCCTATCGTTTATGATGTGACCAGGTGTGATTAAGCCTAACTGGATGCTCTTGTATTGATTTGTATAATGTGTAGTATGTTGTGTTATTATGTGTTTTATGAACAAAAGCGTGTTGGTTGAGATGTTTAAGGAGCATATGTGTATTGTTGAAAATATAAATGTTGTGTTATGTAGTGTGGCATGAAACATGTTTTAGTTTAGCATCAATGGCCTTGGTTTAGTTACGATCGGTGCTATGAGTAAGAATGGAAGTATTAGAGTTCTTGAGAATGTCGATGACCCTTAGTGGAGTTAGTTGGGACTGACGGAGAGGTCAGTGGCCTTGTTTAGTATCATTTGAGGTCGGTGGCTCTGGATATGTTAGTTAGGGCCAACAGAGACCGTCGATGGCCTTGGACAAAGTCAACGAGGTCGCTGGATAACGTTGATGGCCCTGGATAAAGTTAGTTGGGGCCCACATAGGATGTCGGTGGCCCTAGACACAATCAGTTGGGATCAATGTGTCTCAAGTAGTTCATTCAAAAAGTTTAGCGAGAGTTAGAATGGAGAGTTTGATTGAGTTTGAGGAGTCGAATGAAGAGCTATGTTAGCCCTTGTATATGATGACATAATCCATGAGTTAGCATGATCTGATTGATATTATTGTTGTTATGCAACTTTGCAGCATATGTATTTTGTTTGGTGGCCCTTTAGGTGTGAGCTATTTTGTTGGCTTTTTGGTCCTTAATCTCAAATTAATTAATTAATCAATGTTTTGATGATAAAAAACTTGAATTAATTTACTAACAATTTGAGTACTTTGAAGTGTCCATTGAATAACTAACCCAGTGCATTTTGAATCACTCAAACCGGAGCTCAAACAAAGCAGGTATATTGAAAACAAGCTTAACGGAAAATTCTCGAGCTCACAATTTTTTTTTTATTAAAGTGGACCAATTGAAAGGTGCCACTTGGAGCAATGGAGAGTGACTCTTGATGGGCTTTTGAGTTCTTGGATTTGTTTTAAAAATAAAATGAATTTTAAAAAAATGAATTTAATATTATTATATATGTTTGTGTCTAACAGTTAGTTGCTTTAAAAAAAATGATTTAATATTATTTTATGTTTGTGTCTAACGGCTAGTTGTGTTTTCTCTTGACCATTCAATTTTCTTTTATAAAGATCTAAAGGCCCAAATTGGATTTGGTTTTCACTTACTACCATCACTTTTTAAACACTTCTTTTTCTCCAAATTTCAATAAGAACTTTTATTATTTTCAATCCTCCATAATCCACCAAGCCACCACTGTTGCACTCTCTCCAAACTTCAGTTTTTCTTCTTTTCATCTTCTTCTTGAGAGAGATATTTTATGTTGTGAGGATTGATTTGTTGTGAGCTCAAAATTTGTAAATCCACTCTTTTAGAGAGTTTGTCAAGTGTGTTTTCTTAATTTTTCCAAATATTTTGAAAGGGTTGCCTTGATCTTGAAAAAGAGCAGTTGTTAGGGCTTGATCATTATCCGTGAAAATAATTGAGTTTGCTCTTGAACTCGCGAAATGAGTAGTGTAGTAGTTGGACCCAGATCCATGGAAAGAGTCGTCAAGATTTCTAGTGACATACCTATGAGGAGCTTGGAAAATAGATGTAGGTCAGGTTGTGCCAAACCACTATAAAATCACAGTGTTATTTTCTCTATCCAAATCATATTTAATTATGTAATTAATTTGTTGTTACATTTTATTATTTGAAATTAATTGCAATTTTTGTTTTTGGAATTAAGTGCTTGTTTTGGTTTATTTTGATTGGTAGTTCTTAAATTTCTATATACTTTACCAATCTTATTGTTAGAATTAAATAGGGTGCTATAGCATGTGATTGTTAATTTCATGTTTAATTCAAAGTGAAACTATTTGCATAAAATTATTGTTTAAATTACTTGTTAACAAAAAGCTTGTTAATTTGTTTAATTGGGCCTACATTAGGAAAATTTTAATTAGTTTAAATAAACCCTATTCACTCCCCTTTAGGGTTGCCATACTGATCCTACATAGTAATCAGTACAAGCGTGTAACTAAAGTTTGTAGGTGTTGACAATTATTATAACCTTGGTGATGCTGAGGAGGGAGCTTGAGAAAGATCAATATTTAGACTATTGTCATTGTTCTTTTCTTCTTTGTTAGGATCAATTTATTTATTTTGGGCATTTCGAATATGAATTTTGTTTTAAATTAAAAGTGTCTTAGTTGCCTTTAAGTTAAAAATTTTGTAAAAGGTTTTTAGTTTATCTAGTATGTTGAACTTCACATTAGTTTGAGTTTAGTTGGTCTTAGTAAGTTTATTGAATCTGAATAAGTTGATGTTTTTGAGTTTTAGTTTATTTCTGAAAACTTTGATGGTTCTATTCGAAAGTAGTTTGAAATGAAATAATGTTATTGAGAGTATTTTCTTTGAAAGAAGTTCAAGTAAGATTTTCGTTTTGTGGTGTTAGCGTCTTTATGCTACCGAAACTTTTATAAAGTATAAGGGATAATGAGCTAGTTATAGGTTAAATGTTCGTAATGTTTCCTAGTTTAGCATGAAATTTGGGGGTGCTAAACATCATGAAGATTATTAGATCACACCTTCTAATATGCATGCATATCTTACATATTGACCCATCGTTGTTTGGGAAACTTGGTAGACCAAAGAGTTCATGATATCATAATGAGATGGACTAGACAGAGCCAAATGCTCAAGTACGGTGCGTAATTTGTAATCAGTTAGGTCACAATCGAATGAAATATCCTTCAAGACTAATAGAGGCACCAAAGAATTAGGTTTTTGGTAATCAATATGCTCATTGTTCAATTAATATAAATATTTTATAATTAATATTTTCATTGTGTAATTGATATTATTAGTGTGTAATTAATGTTTTTATTGTGTAGTTAATATTTTTATTGCATAATTAATATTTTTATTTTAGAAATGTATATAATTTGCTTTTTTAGATCACGATTTAAATTCTGGACCAATTAAAACATCAATTTATACGATCAATCTATCCAGCGATCGAAAAATTGTATATATGGCAAAATTGTATATATGGCAAGATCGAACTATGGGCAAGTTGCATTGTAGATGTCGAGAGGTAGTTGTTTATCGCACCATCTCACTCCATTGTAGCATAATACCATTACTTCATGTGTTAGGATTATATGGGGTGGCTAAATTGGGTTTCATTTAGTTAGATTTGCATATCATCACTACACTCATTGAGAGATGGAGACCAGCGACGCACACATTTCATATGTCTACACGAAAAATGGACTATCACATTACAGGATGTAGTAGTGTTGTTTAGGCTACCACTTGACGATAATAAATTGTTTATGATTGGCTGAATTTGTGTCAAATGCTACTTAGAGTGACCCCAGATGCACATTCTATAGGGGG
>QLSR01000485.1:0-20975 GCA_031780015.1 Citrullus colocynthis
TATAAACATTTCGATCCATTAACATATTACATCAGACAATGAGCGAGGAAATTATGTATTACAATCTAATTTTTTCTCACTCTCACTAGTCTCGTTCTCCTTAGTCTCCTTCTTGCTAGTCTTGCTCGCGCTAGTATCTCGCTCTCTCTGATTATACCCGTCTTCAATGCTCTCTTTGAATTTCTGATTATATCCGTCTTCAATCTCAATGCCAGTCAGATGTGCAAAATTGATTTATTTCATGTGGACCACCACTAAGCACAAAAAACATGCAAATGGATATGGAACGTGGAATGACAAAGGAGGAACGAAGGGCTTCTGAGGGGAGGGCACTTTCATAATTCAACATACCCATGACGTAAGGTCAATTAACATTTTTTTAAAATATGAGTCATTTGGCATTTTGGACCTCTCGATTGGGGTGTCCATACAAATTTCCCCCCATTGTTTCTAACAAAAAAAAATTCACTTTCACTAGCTGCAGACACCCCGCCCAAGGGGCCAAAACTCTGGTGTTGCATTCGCTCCAAGGTTCCTCAAGAATTTTGATGCTTCGTCTTGCTCCAAATCTTCTTCGCAGAATCTCAAATAGGGCCACTTCCACAATCCATTTTCATCGCTTTTCCCTTCCCACATTCCTCAGCCACGATCTGTTACAGCAACAATTGCTGTTACGCTTCATCGCTGGCTCTGCTTCCAGCCCTAGCCTCTCAATATGGAGGAGGAAGAAGGAGATGGGCAAGGAGGGTCTGATTGTGGTCAAAGAACTCAAGAGACTTCAGTCCAATTTCATTCGCCTCGACCGCTTCATTTCCTCCCATGTCTCTCGCTTGCTCAAGTCTGACCTTGTCGCTGTTCTGGTTGAGCTTCAGAGGCAGAATCAGGTCTTTCTGTGCATGAAGGTCTGCCCTCTTTTGCCCTCTCTATTATTATATCTCTTCCCCTTTATGACATATGCTGAATTTTCTTGGGAGATAATGCTGACGGTTAATTATAAAGCTCTGTTAAGCGAAATGATAATTTAATTAATTTCTTGCTATGATATATTGGTTGATTCGGAATTTTTGTAGTTTGGATGAATTACGTATATAAGAATATCATTTTGACCTTAACATTTACGGATTGGAAATAACACAGGTATGGTTTTCGTCGATTTTTCATCAACCTTTGTGTTTTTAGTGAAATTTCCTGTTCAAGCTTTTGATGATTGCATTTTGAAGTGGTCGAAAGTTATGGTGAACTCTGGAAGGGTAGCTGGAGAAAATAGATAGCCCATTATGACTTGCAAACCTTAACTTAGCTCCATTGAAATTAGGAGCACTTACTTGCACTAGCCTTCAGGGCGGAACGATTTTCTTCAACAGGCTGGGTGTGTTGGGGATATAATATAAAAGGACGGGTTAAGAAAAGTAGACTCAATAATCAAATATCAACATGTTAGTTGAGTTGAGACTGTGGATGTGTGAGAAATTATGTTGGTGCTATTGTTTCATGTTATCTGTACTAATAGGGGAAGACTGAAGAGTAATGATGCAAAGATCATCAAGCCTCAATGGAATGAGGTTATCTTGGGATAAGCCTTTAAGACAGCTCAGAATACGGAAGGGGAAAAAAGTCTTAGAGGTCGGATGAATTAGGGGTGGACTGTTAAATAACCAAACACTGCCCTCTTGTTAAAGTGGTGTTGGCTGTTCTCCCTTGAATAAAATAGTCCGGGGTGGAGAGTTATTGTTGCTATATATGGAATGTAGTCTAATGGTTGGCTTATTAAACGTGCTAAGGGTTGCCAATGGAAGGCCTTGGATAGACTTTGACAAAAATAGGTAGTTGTTCCTTGCTCTAGTGAATTTTAAAGTGTGCAGTAGCACAAAAGTCTAATTTTGAGAAGACACATGGGCAACATATGTCCCTCTCCACGTGAAATACCATATTTTTTATGCCTTATCTTCCAGAAAAGAGCTTCAATCTCCCTGCTAATGCCTCTATCCTCCTCGGCATGGAAGGTAAAAATATCCAAGAAGGTGAAGTCTTTGTGTGGCAGGTTTTACATGGATGACTTAACACCTTAGCTCAGATCTCGGCCAGAAAGTCCTCCTTGGTTGGGCCTCACTGCTGTATTCTTTACAATCAGGCAGCTGAGGACCTTGATCATATCCTTTGGAGCCACTTGGGCTATTTGGTTTTGTTTGATTTGTTCAAGGCTTTCAGCTGTAGCTTTGTTAGCTTCCAGGATTATAGGGAGTCCATTGAGGAATAATTCTTCCACCTGCCTTTTCGTGAGAAAGGATTGTTTCTGTGGTTGGGGTGTGCGTTATTTTGTGGTGCGAGAGAAACAATAGAATCTTTAGGAGAGGAATTCCAATATTGATGTTTGGTCTTTGCTAGATTCTCTGTTTTTCTTTGGGCCTTGATGTCAAGGCCTTTTTTTAAACATCTCATCATGACTTAATTTACTTGATTGGAGCCTCCTCTTGTTGTTGGGTTCAGTTTTTTTTTCTTTTATTTATTTATTTATAAATTATTAAAAAAAAAAAAAAGGAAAATTAAGTCTGTGTATTCAATGAAAGTATGGTACTTCAGAAAAGAATAATTACTTTAACTACATTAACCCATAACAAATGAGGTGGAGGAGAAAGGCAATGAGTAAATGGAGAGAATTGCTCTGGGAGTCATTAGAGAAAACCCACAGAATCTGAAGCATTCCGAATAACTGCTGCCAAAAAGATAATGCACAAGAGCATTGAAGGAGTAAGTGGCTTAAACTTTCTGAATCCGATTGACACAGAGAACAAGAAACATCTCTTTCTTTTTAAACGGATGTGGAATTTTTTAAACAAAATATCAGCATGAGAGAGGAAGATTATTACTAGCTTATATGGTTCAGTTTAGATATATGAGATTGGTGGACAAGCTCCTCTAAATCTAAATCTCCAAAACTCAAGATCATCAATGACCAACTGCATAGGGAACTACTTTTTCAGTTTATCAGATTGCAAGTTTGCTAACTATTGGATGTCATTGGGTCAGGAGTACTACTTTTGGCAGATAAAAAATTTAAAGTATGCTGGCCTTTTTCTGTGTACACTGTACATTAGTCTAGGGCTCGTTTGTTTTCCTGGAGGCGAGGTGCACATAAAATATTGTGTCCATGAGTGATACATCTATTATAAACAGAAAGTATACCGTTATATTATTAATAGGGGATGTAGTCCACTAGAACGTAAGATGCACTGCATAACTAGGCGTGTATGTCTCCTTTAGTGACAATAAAGTGATTTGACAAATATCCATCTTCTTATGTAACTTTAAGTAAAATAAATGAAAAGAATCTACTTATGCTTAATCTTGTGTTTCTTAGTGGGCATTTGACTAATCTACATTACTATATTGCACTTTTATGTTCAAGAGATAATGAATGACAAGTTTGAAAATATTTTATGTCGGAACCGACATGTAGGCAGATTTGTTTGTTTGTTTGGTCAACTATTGGCTTTGAAGGGCCTATTCTCTTTCCAATTATTTTTTCTTTAAAATGATGCAAGCCTATGACCTTATATCCTAGAAAATCTCTCTCTACTGTCTTGATAATTTAATATATTGTCTATTCTCTAGCTCTTGCAGTTTATTATTTAGCAAAGCTACCATTTGTATTTTTTATTTAAAAAATGCTTTTTTAAGTTGATAGAGACCTTTGTTTTTATCCCATCGATTGCATTATTGAGACCTGTCTGACCCTTTCAGTTATATAATGTGGTTCGTAAAGAAGTATGGTATCGGCCCGACATGTTCTTTTATAGAGATATGCTTATGATGCTTGCAAAGAACAAAAGGGTGGAAGAAACAAAACAAGTTTGGGAGGATCTGAAAAAAGAGGGAGTATTATTTGATCAGCATACTTTTGGAGACATTATTCGGGCATACTTGGATAATGCAATGCCCTCTGAGGCCATGGATATATATCGTGAAATGAGAGAATCTCCTGATAGGCCATTATCTTTGCCTTTTCGTGTAATTTTGAAGGGACTTATTCCATACCCAGAATTGAGAGAACAAATTAAAGATGACTTCTTGGAGCTCTTCCCTGATATGATCGTCTATGACCCACCAGAAGACTTGTTTGATGAAGATGAAGACAGGAGGAAGAGTGAAGATGATTAACTAATTAAGGATGCTGCTCTTGCAGTCTATTCTTGATAGTTTTTGCTGGAAAAATTACTAATTTAGCCCTTAAGCTTTTAGGTTTGGTCTTTAAATTTTCAATATTATGTCTAATTGGTTCATAAATTGTTTAATAAGTTCTTGAGCTTCCAATTTTGTACCGGCCTATTAGACATGTTTTAAAATTCATGAAAGAGAAAGGTAAATTCAGTTTTGTATTTAACAAGTTGAAAGGTAAATCTCAAAGCATTCCTGGGATCTCTGTGCATGTTTGCCCTTCAGAGATTGATTTATCTTCAATATATGATTTCTGGAACACCCACTGTTAGGGAAATTGACAAAAATAGGCTCTTTCAGTTTTCAATTATAAAAATGGGACCATTTTTAAAAAGATTGTCTTTGGGAGATTTTTACAGGTGAGAAGTCACAAAAATGGGTTCAACTTTTAACCTTCTCATCTTCATCCTTTATTACTCAAAAGTCTCCTCCATTGTTAGTGCTTTTGTTGATACAATTCTTCGATAAGATTTAGAAAAGAAACTAATAATAGTGTGTATGTATGTATATATATGAAAACAATTCTAATATATTGTTGAAACTTGAAAGGGTGTTTAATAAGTCTTTATAATTTAAAAAGTGCACAATTTTCAGTTTTTTAACATTATTTCAAACAAGTCTCTAAACTCCAAAATGTGTTTAAATACTGCATGAAGTTACTCGATTCAAAAATGAAATTTAAAAAACACATTAAGTATATTTTGCAAGATAACAAAAACAAATTAAATATATTTTAAAAGAAAAAGAAAACACATTAAAAGAAAAAGAAAACACAGTTAAATATAACGTAGATGTTTAGACACTTTTTAATGTTTAAAAGAACTTATTAAACACATAGCAAGTCAGTCAATTCCATAAAGAGGGACAAAATTTTACTTTATATATATAGCCTTTCCCATTAAAAATTTTTCAGGGAAGATAAAAGAAGTGAAAGTCTTAATCAAGTATTTCATATAGAAAATATGAGAGGGTGGCAATTCCTTATTCATTTTGCCTCTAATTAGTCACAATTGTTAAATTTATAAATTAACCAATTAATTAGTTAAAAATAAATTGAAAAGCATGGGAAACAAAGTCCATAATATTAATTATATATCTAGTATGGATAAAGGCAGTACAATGGAGTGTTAAAGGAGAGTGAGGAAAAGTACAACAAATTAAACGAACGTACAACTAATACAAAGAAAAAGTACTTTGAGAAGAAGAGAAAGAAAAAGTGTAGTACAAATTTTCATTCACATGTTTTTTGGGTGTGTAGTACTTAAACTAGATCCATGGCTTCCCCTCCATTTTCATCTTCTATAAAAACATAGGCTAAGTAGAGGCGACCAAGAAGGAAGGAAGGAGGAGAACAATTAAGCAATAGAATTATAGAGGTAGAAGACATTCGATAGGGTCGTCCCGAGAACACATGTCATTGTACTATCTAAGTGCCATTTGATATGTGTTCTCAGGTCGCCCCTATGGGCTTCTTATCTACCATTTTTTGTCTCCATCATTTCATTCTCAACGTAAGTATTACTTCTATATATTTTAGATAAAAGAGAAATTTGTAAGGATATCTTTTTCGTCTCCCACCTTGTGGGAATTAATCTCCTTCGTTTTAGGGATTGCAATTTTTAAAGGAAAAAGTTTAATAAATTTTGAAAGGCATTTAAGATGTATATTTTATATATACAAAAAAATAAGTTTACTTAATTAATGGTTAGATTTAATGATTGAGTTTACATAAATATTTAATGAAGTAGAATAATTGATGAGCATTAAAATTAATAAATACAAATTTCACATTGACTAAAATTTTAAGAGGAAGGAGGGGAAAAATTGCCATCTCTATTCACTGATCTTGGGTTTTATTTATTTATTTATTTATTTATTATTATTATTATTATTATTATTATTATGTTTTAGCAAAACTCTAGATCTTGGTTTGACAATATAATTTCTAATTTTCTAGACAAAGACATTATACTTGAAGTATTCATCTTTTGTCTTATTTATTATTTGAAAAGGTTTAATTGAATAACCCTACTAAAATTCAATAACAAAACAATAATTTGACTTAATATAAGCATTATTTCATATGAACATATTTTTTGAGGATAGGGACATCTCCATCTCTTGAACCCCAATCATTCTTTCTTTATCCTAAACAAACAAATAATTCAAGTGAGTTAACAGTCAATTCTACCATACTCAAATTCTCATGAACTATCAATCAACTAACATTATAACATTCTATTAATAAGTAATATTTAATGAGAAGGGGTAGACATNACAAAGAACCAGAATGGTGGTATGATACAAATAAACGGTACACCTAAAACTATCTCCTCCTGCCTTACTCGAACAAGATCAATCCTTTGGATAAATTACGATTTCATTGATTGAATGAAATATCAAAGTACAAAAGGGCCCCATTCATAGAGTATACAAAAAAAAATGTTTCCAATTTGCGATAAGAAAGGAAAAGCTATGACATAAAACATTATCTATCACATCACAAGCTTAAAACAAAGTTAGAGAACTTAGCTTTCCCCCTTGATGTAACAAAATCTCCAAAGCTGTCTTCATTAAAACCTTTCAATTTTGATCTAGCAAAACTATGAAAGCTTAGGGATCTTTTGGTAATGTTTCTGTTTCTGCACGTTACCAAGCAACCTCTAAGTACATGTTTGAGAGTGATTTTAAAATGATTAAACTCACTTTTGTCATGCATAAAATCACTATAGTACGCACCTTTTTAATAACTTAAAATCAATTCAATGAATAGTTTTACATTTTTAAACGCATTTTTTATACATAGTATAAAAATTGATTTTGGATGATTAAAAAACATTTTATAAGTGATTTTGAAAATGATAAAAGTGAGAATCACTCTCAAACATGTCATAAATTCATTAGAGGTTAGAGTAAATCTATATCATAATTCATAGGTACACCAGAGATTGCTTCAACCTGTGCCCAGTCAAATCGGCTGGCTACTTCCTCCCAGACAATCAACCTGCTTTTCCTGCTTGAACAATTGGTGTAAAAGTAATTGCATAAGCAGCTCGTCATTTTCGCCTCCGATCCAATAAAAAAAAAGTGGAAAGCATTGGTAGCCTTTTACAGTTTCTGGATTTGGAACATGCCCAAAAGATGTTGCTCAGAAAAGCAGATGGAGACTTACCACAATATAGCCTCATCTCATGAGATGATCATATTCAGGTAAGCAACAGAAATNATACACCAGAGATTGCTTCAACCTGTGCCCAGTCAAATCGGCTGGCTACTTCCTCCCAGACAATCAACCTGCTTTTCCTGCTTGAACAATTGGTGTAAAAGTAATTGCATAAGCAGCTCGTCATTTTCGCCTCCGATCCAATAAAAAAAAAGTGGTTGGTAGCCTTTTACAGTTTCTGGATTTGGAACATGCCCAAAAGATGTTGCTCAGAAAAGCAGATGGAGACTTACCACAATATAGCCTCATCTCATGAGATGATCATATTCAGGTAAGCAACAGAAATCTGCCCAGAAGAATGCTGATAGAAGTAGAACTGAACATTTCTTCAAATCTATAAATATAAAAAAGACCCCATACCATAGATTGACACCGTCAACGCCATATCAATCGACCATTGAACCGCACCCACTTCCATCAGTCCACCATTCTTTAGGAGCACCATGAGCACACCCTGCTGAAATGCAAGTCTATCCAAAAAATGTTAACACAAAAAAAAAAAAAAAAAAAAAAAAAAAAAAAGAGATTCTGATGGATGTAAATTCAATAAATTCGTAAACTTTCAAACAACAGGGGATTATGAGAGTTTTATCAAACAACAGGGACTAAATTCTAATTATAAACCATAGGGACTAAATTCTAGCGTTCTCCAAACCATGAAAACCAAATCTGCAATTTAACTAAAATTAAAAAACATGCTACCCCAGCAATTTTATCTGTCATACGTCTCCAAAGATACACAGATAAGTTGATAACAGTTAATGTCAACCAAAGCTAAAAAGCAGCCATATACAATATTTTAAAGAAACTTCACATGATTAATCAGAAACAAATGCAACTGAAATTATAAACTCGAGCCAAACCTCTCAGGATATCTATTTTCTACCACTTTGGATATCGAATACTTCAGTGAAAATTTAATTTTGACCAAGGACAGTCTAATTCTGAAAAATTGGACAGCATTCTTGGGAAAGGGCTAGTCGCTTGGTTTCATCCTCGATATGTTTATCCTTATTTTCTTCAATGCTTTTATCATCCCTGGGATGAAACCTTTTTTTTAAACGGAAATGGAACTTTTCATTGATATAATGAAAAGAGCAGAAGCTCAATTACAAATAAACAAAATATCCCAAAAGGTAAATGTGGATTAGTAGGTGCACCATACATCTCAACTAGGTTGACACCCTCATAAAACCCTCATCATATCCTATTCGAAATACTAGAAAAACAAGAAATACAAGGAAGTAAAGAGTACAATCATAATAATAAGCTTGATTACATAGAGAAAATAAAGGCCTTCCATTTCAGACAAATGTCCTGAATAAAACAATCTTCAAATAATTTGGATTGTAAACTCCAAGAAGAAGCTAAAAGACCGGTTGCTCCTCATCTATCCGACCAATCTTTAGATGTATCATGAAAAAATCGCTGACTACGCTCAAACCAAATCTCAGAAACCAAAACTTTAACAGCGTTTAACCATACAAGTTGAGATCTAGAAGCAAGAGAAGGACCAACTAATAATTGCAATATATATTCTCTTACTAAATTCCCCAGAACCCAATTCACATTGAAGCAATCAAATATTTTCCACCAGTATTTTCTTGGATAAGAACAATCAAATAACAAATCCTGAACATCTCCACCATTAGCTGAACATAGGGGGCTAGTCCCTGGGATGGAAACTGAAAACCTAATACCTATTCCTCCTTTAATTCTTTCCTAAACTCAAAAGGGAGAGTGAGAGAAAGGGAGTTTCTGATTCCTACTATTTTTTTATATTAACTAGCCATGTGAGACCATAGAGAGAATGGACAAAACGTTGCTAAAAGAAAACCGATATACATACATGTCAGTAAAGGAAATCAGTATTAAAAAAAGGGTAATGTGCTTAATGACTTACTTGCAAAGGATTGGCTGGGAGGTGAACTTTGAGATCAAGGATGGGAAATAGCAAGAATAAAGGACTCGCTTAGAACAGAAGATAAGATACCATGTCTGGTCTTAAGATATTATATTTGGCCTTTAACTATGATTTTCAACAGTTAACTTAAGCTCTGGATGAGATTTATCAAGTCTAAGTAACAATTCACTGCATGTTATTTGTTTTCCATCCGACGTTGGTTGGGAAAATCTTTGCAGAGACTCCAAGATAACAGGATGATCTGAACTCTGGCAAAGGCATGTCAAGATGGTGCAAGTTAATTCTGAGTCAAGAATGACACCCTTTTTGGCCATATCATGGAGCAAGCCAGTAATCTCCTCAGTTTCACCCTTGGAACTATATCCCTTCAGTAAGGAATCATATACAAAGGCATCTGGAGTCAAGCCACAAGCAATCATTTTCTCAAAAGCAATTTTAGCTTCACACATCTGACCAATTTTCGATAATTGATTAATTAACGTTGAAAATGTCAATGCATCTGGAGCAAAGCCTTTTCCAATCATATCCATTAGTAGTTGTTTGGAATACAACAAATCCCCAGCTTTTAGAGACCCATTGATTATAGTATTGAATGTAACAATATCTGGTTCTAGATTTACATTACTCATTTCTTGAAATAACCTCTTAGCTTGTCCTAAACTACTTTCCTTGCACGTGGATGAAATCAACGTATTGTAATCAATCACAGTTGGAGTAGGCCCATGTATTCTCATTCTACCAAAAAGTCCTTTAGCGATGCTAATCATACCCAAGCCACAAAGTCCTTTAATCATTATACTGTAGGTAATTGAATTAGGAACAAATCCCAGGTTCAATACATATTTCCACATTTCCATAGCCTTGTTGATCATTCCTGCTTCAAGATAACCTCCAATTAGGAAATTGAAAGTCATTAAGCTGCCAGAGATTCCATGTTCAGTCATTGTACAATAGACCTCCATGGCCTCCTCAACACGACCTTCATTACAGAGCCCTTGAATCAGCATATTAAAGGTGACAACATCAGGGTTAACATGGCAGTTATCCTTCAATGTCAAATTAAAAAGTTTAATTCCTTCATCAACCTTCCCATCCTTGCAAAGTCCTAGGAGCAAAGTATTATAAGTAACAATATCAGGCTTCTTCCCTTTCTCTATCATCCTATCCAAGACTTTACAAGACTCCTCTATTAGTCCCCCTTTGCACAGACCATCTATCAGAACATTATAAGTGATAGTATTAGGTTCTTCACCTTTCTCTAGCATCAGATTTAATATGTTCAAGGCTTGCTTAGCTCTCCCATTTTTGCAAAGCCCGTCGATCAAACACGTATAAGTAACAACATCAGGACAAATACCATGGTCCGTCATAATATTCAACATTGCCTTTGCTTCTTCCCATTGCCCTTGCTTACATAAACCATGCATCAAACAACTATATGTAACTACATTAGGACAAATTCCCATCTCTAGCATCTCATTGAAAAGTTCTTGTCCCCTAGAGAAATTCCCATTGTTACAAAAACCACTTATAACTGCACTGTACATAACAACATCCCCTTGCAATCCCTTCTTCTTCATTCTCTCCAATAACCCCTCTGCTACATCTAATCTTCCACCCTTACAAAACCCATCCACCATGGTTGTATATGTCACCATATTCGGCTGGCAAATCGCCTCCATTTCTTCGAGATATTGAAGCGCTTCTTCAAATTTCTCAGTCTTGCAGAGTCCATTCATGAGCACATTATAACTAATCACATCTGGTAATACACAAAATCTTTTCATTTCATGAAACAAACCAATTGCTCTCTCCACATCCCCAATTCGACACAATCCCGTCAGCATAAGATTGAAAACAAATGTACTAACTACATAACCCTGCTTAATAATCAACCCCACAACCCCAAATGCAAAATTCACCTCACGAGTATAAACAAAGCATTCGATTAAACAACAAAGTGATCTGAAACCCAGAAAAACATTTGCACAAGTCATCTTACCATAAACAGATAAAGCCATTTCGTAATTTCTCGTCCTGGTGAGAGCAGCCATGAGTGAGTTGCAGGTTAATCCAGAAGGAAGAGAATTAGAAGCGATGGCAGTGTGAAAGAGAGAAAAGGCATCGTTGGCGTTTCGTGGAGTCAGGTTTTGGCAGAGGGAAACTAAGTGGGAATCGATGTCGGAAACTGAATTTGGCAAAGGGGTCGAAGCAAATGGCTGGATGCGAAGAACTCGAGCAGAGTAACGTTTGAGGAGATGGGTTTGATAATTCATGGTTCTTTTAACGAAATCAAATTTGTTTCGAAATAATATTATCAGTGTTCATGAATCATTGACACACCCAAACGGAAAAGCTGCGCCCAGAATTTTTTTTAAAAAAGGTTGAAACTTTGGATTAAATGTGAAATGGCGTTGACCTTTATCCACCTTAACTTACAAACCCTAAATTAGGGCGCGTTTGGTAGGAAATATTTTATGTTTTTAGATTTCCTGAATCCAGAAAATATGTGTTTAGCAAATGTGAATTTTATTTGTTAAAATTGTTTTACCTTTGCGATCCAACCATACATTTTCTTTAATGTTTTGATTGTGTCCCCATTTTGAATTTTGAAATTTAGAATAAAGAATTATATTAAATAAAGATAAAAATATTTAAAAATACATGTCTTATCATAAAATTAATTACTTTTTTTTTTTTAAAAAAAATATAATTTGTACTATGTAATGTATTATAAATTATAAGATAATTGTTTTAAATGATATAACTGCTAAAAATATTTTCAAATATTGGCAAATGTGATTGTCTATTGTGATAGTCCGCAAATGTCTATCACTGTCTGGCGTTGTGTTTATCAATATCTATTGCTGTGACACTTTGCTATATTGGTAAATATTTGAAAATTTATTATAAATAGAAAAAAAATATCAAACTATCTGCATATATAGCAAAAATTTACTTTTTATATGTGGTCTGCGTGTCTATTTGTCAAAGTGATAGATCTCTATCTGAGTCTATCGTGGTTTATCACGGATAGAAAGTAAAAATTTTGCTATATTTGTAATTATTTTCAACTATTTTTCTATTTTTGAAAACATCCCTAAATATTTTGGTGTATTTTGTTATATTTAAAAACAATTATAAATTATATAATATTAAAAAAACAATAATTATATAACTTTTTAACATAAATAATATTAACAAATAAATTAATAACAGTTAATTGTCAATTAAATATTAGTGGTCAACTACAACTCGTTTTATAATTTATAAATATATAATATCAAACACATTTTAAACAACTGTTTGAATTATAATATAATTTTTTAATTGGTTAACAAATATGAAATACAACTATAATTTCATTTAACCATTTCTTTTCATAAAGTTAGTCTCCATAGTTCGAGGTACTTCACTCTCCCATACCTATTCTCTTGAACCAAACATAAACTTATTTCTAATTGCAATAATTCTAAATGAATGCAAAAAGCTGATTATTACTTTTACTTCTTTGTCACCTTTATTTTTGGGTCAACTCTAAAAGGTGAAGGCTGGCATGGTTTCAACCTAAAATGGGTTGACTCAACTTGCGATAGTTAAGCCCATGTCACAACTCTTGAACTTAATTTAGTTTATTCGATTCAAGTCTGGGTCAAGATTAGATTGGACTTAGGTTGATTCATTAAATTATTTGATTGAACCTTATTTATTGAATAATTGAAATATGTAAGCACGATTTAGGTTTCATTTGGAAAAATAATAAAATTTTGACAAATCATTAGTAGATCACATGTGAGATATTTTTCGAATTTTGATTTTGCCCCTAATGCGGTTGCGAGTTTTGTGGTTCAAGTGCTTATAAATACATTGTAATTGTTGACGTTGTAGTAAAGATGTAATTATAGAAATACGACTCTTATCGAATCGTAGTCTTACTTATTCAATAAAATAATAATTAATGGCCCTTCCTAATTTTTCTGATTAGACTTGACTTGAAAATTTCTTTTATATTAGTAAATTAGAGTGTAATATAACTACTTTTTTTTGAATTAATAATGACTAACAAAAATTTACTAATTTTTCTCTAAAATATAAATTTAAATTATAATCTAAAAAATATTAGTAAATTAGATTCTATGTAAATGCTGTTTGATTTGTTCCTACTAATTTTCAATTTCACTTTTTCAAAACATTTTTTATATTTTAAATGTGTGTTATTAGGTTTGTTCTATCTAAATTTTTTTTTTTTCATGATTTTCTATATATTCTTATCAAATTAATTATATATTTTTTCATACTTTCGAAAATTTTCATTTGTTTGTTACTAATTTGGAATTTTATACCTATTCTTATCCTATTTAAATCAATCTAAATCAATTTTAATTATTATTTTTGAAAAAGTGTTGTTATCCACACATAAATTTAAAAATCAATTTTGGTTGGTCGAACTTTCTTCTGTAATGGAAAGAGTGGGGAAGGTTTGTTTATTCGTGGAAAAAGGTTGTGGTTACTATTAATTTTGTGACCGGACTTATAGAGATAGGTTAGATTTCCCCTTTCCTCTCGTAAATAGATTAGTAAAGAAGTGTCTTGAATGGGAAAACAAGTTGTATACCATTTTTGGTGGATTAACTTGGGGCGCAAGAATGAAAGAAAGTCTTCCTAACCTTGTTTTTGTGTTGGTGTCGGAAAAAGATGGATTGTTTCATCGCGTTAATTGCTAGTTGGACATGGAGCCTCATTTATGTTTTAATTTGGGATGAATTGGGATTAGATTCTAGAGTTATGTTTTTATTTTTATTGTTTCCAATGCATGCCTTATTTAGTGTGATAATGATTCACTCTGGGTGTAGATTTGACATTTTTCAGGTTCGTTGTTTAGTGTGGTAATTGTTTTCATATAGTGTATTTTTTTTTTTATTATTATTATTATTTTTTAAAGCTTTTTGAAACTTGGTTCCTTCAAATGTCAAACCTTACGGGTTTGGAGTTAGTTAGGAGTAGTTTTGACCATTTCTAATTATTATTTTTAATATTTAATTCCATTTTTCTGTTTTTATGATTTTAAAAATAATTTTCCATTTTTTCACAATCTCTTGAAATTTGCTATTTATTTTGACAATCCTTATTTATTTAACTATTTCTTTGAAAAAAAATATTTTATGGACTTTTGCTTATATAGCAAGATGAGACTAAAATATTGTAAAAATAGCAAAACTTAAAACTAATTGCAAATATCGTAAAATTTACTCCAAACACATAAAAATATCCGAAAAGCCCTAGATTGTACAAATGAAAACGTTGGAGACACAAAATTCTTGATTTCAGTGATAGATAGTATCTATTAAATTAATGATAGAAGCCTATTACTCATTCTATTTAAACAACTGATAGATAGTGATAGTATAATGACCTATTTATTTGTCCTATTTTTAATAATAACAATAAGAATAATAAATAAAGAATAATAATAATAAACTAATAATAAAAATTTAAGTGGGGAGGGATGGTGAGGCACGTGCGTACTAGGTGTGAAGTGTATGGGTGCCAAATGGCTTTGAATTGGTGTTTTTTTAATTAAAAAAAAAAAGAAAAAAGAAAAAACAAAACAAACTTAAAGAACAACAAAAAAAAAGGGGGGGGGGGGGGTATATTTGGAAAGGAAATAAGATTTAGAAAAAAAAATAGCATGGAACTATCTTGAAACTTTTATGGAATGAATAGCATGGACCTATTATCTTCAACCTTTTTGTGGAATAAAAAATATCAAAATGACATAATATTAAATTTGTCTTTATCATTAATTTAAAAGTATTAGATAAAAAGTTTATGGGTGAATCAACAATTTAAAAATACTATCAGAACATGTGATTTAAGAAGGTCATACGTTCAAATTCTTGTAAAAAAATACTATTCCAACTTTATTTGTATGCAGCCGATGGTTGTAGAAAAGAAAAGAAGAAAAATGAGTTGTGCGATAAGGAAGTGGATTGCAGAGCAAATGATTGAGCCTTTTAAGAGGAGTTTGATGGTCAAGAAGAAGATGAAGAAAAAAGCCCAAGGGAATTAAGAAAAAAAATTGGTTAAAAATCACTTTTAATTTTTAAACTTTGATAAAATTTGTAACAATTTAATCTTTAACTTTGACTTATAACGATTTAGTACTTTCAATAATGTAACAATTTAGTTCATAAATTTTATTGGTTCCGTACTTTAAAATTTGTAATAATTTAGTCCTATGGTATAAATTAATGAGATTTTTTTCTATAAATAAATCAGTAAACAAATTAGAAACCTAATATTTTTACATAATATAAAGTTTTCGTTGTAAAATAATGAAAATTGACATCTAATTTGGTAAAAGGGAAGAGGAAATCTTGGTAAAAGCTATCATGTGTTGTCTCATCAAAAGTAGGAAATGATGGTTATATTCAAGTTGGTGGAAGAAGATGATTAAGTAGAAGGAGTTATTGGGATGCAAGAGAATGGATAATTTGTTTAGAATTGTCGGGGTTTGATTTATGGTATATTTGGAATATATTTTTAAGTGATTAATTTTAAAAATAAGTTATTTTGAAAAAAATTAGGGTGTTTGGCAACTACTCAAAATAGATTTTGAAATGTATTTTAAACAAATTTTTTTCAAAAGAATTTAAATAAAAAATAATTTTTTTTTCTTAAATTCTTCCATCAATCCAAACAAACCCTTAATTGAATAGAAAGAGGTTATAACCTCTTGAAAATAATTTATGGATTATGATACTACTAATTTGAAATTTCAAGTTGGACCTAATTTGTAATAACATATGATCCAAAGTGTGAACCAAAATAATTTTGTGTTTACAAAATATCCTATTATTTAGTTAAATATTATGAAATTTATGATTATGTATGGGTTTAGAAGAATTGATATGTGATTTCCAGAAAATATTTACAAATTTCTAATAACATTATATTTTAGTTGAAAATATATGTTTAAGAACATTAATCAATGTTTATTTTAAATGGTTTCAAAATGACCTCGGTACAATGATATGAGATTTATATTGAAGTGGTTTTTAATTCACTTGATTTTGTACCCATTTAATTATATGAAATACTTTATGAGTTTGGTTCTGGGGTGTAAACGATATGTGATTTCTCGATACACTTCGTGAATGTGTTTTTGAGGCATAAATTATTATGGCTATGTTTTCCGATACACCACCGAACCACCAACATCTGTTTCGGTGGTGTAAATGAGTTCTATGTGCATGTATGAAAGATGATTGGTCTGATGTGCATATTAACATCCCTCTATGCCGATATGACTAAGTCTGGAGTACAAGTTTGGTGATAGTTTTTCAGAGGCTTATGTGTTAAGGTTATTAAGGATTATTTCTATGAATTAGTGACAGTTTTTCACGAGCCTATGTGTTAATGTTATCAAGGTTTGTTTCTATGAATTTTCTAATCTCTTATTAAACTTTGATTTTTTTTTTTCCTTGAGGTTTGGACTTTTATATGGTTTGAAGAATGTTTTACTAAAGTTATTTTAATATTAATATTACGAAATCAACAATTAGCGAATACAAAAAAACGTTAAAATAGAGAAGATTGATACACAAATTTACGTGGTTCACTAACAACGTGTTGTCTACGTCCACGGGACAGAGGGAGAACAATTTTATTAGAGAAAATGTTACAAGATTACAGATTATCACATAATGCATAATGCCTGTAGGGTTAGAGAGTTTATGATACAGTGCACTTCTCTAACTCTAAGTGGAGAAGGGAAATATTTAAATAATTAAATATATCAAATACCAATTCTAATTACGTTTAGGATTCAAGACATTCCAACATATCTCCACATTGACTTGGATTCTCTCACAGATAACAGATATACCAGATGCAACATAAACAACATTGCCAGACGTACCCAAATTTCTCCCTCATGCCCTAGAGTGTCCTAGAAGGGACCACTAACAATTCAGAACATTCAGCAAGTCCAAGCAATGTTGGAACCAGTTTGGTGAACATATTAGCTGGATTATCAGCAATACCAATTTTCATCACCTTAACCTTCTGCTCATTTTTCAGGAAGTGATATCTTACTTCTATGTGTCTGGTCCTTTCATGATAAACTTGATCATTGGCTAAACATATTGCATTCAAACTATCACAATATACAATAGCCTGATCATGATGTAAGCCAAGATCACCAACAAGTCCTCTCAACCAGATTCCCTCTTTAGTAGCTTCTATTAAAGCCATGTTCTCCGCTTCAGTTGTAGACAAAGTAACTGTAGGTTGTAAGGTTGCCTTCCAACTAACAACAGAACCACCCAGAGTGAACACATAACCAGTCATAAACCTTCTATTTTCAATATCTCTAGCATAACCAGTCACCAAGCACTTTGTTGCTGGTGGAGGTGAATCGCATGAAGGACGCCAAACAACGGAGAGGTGGTAGTTGAATGGCTATCCGGTGGTTCACCTATTGAAGATGCAAATGATCCTCCTCTTCGTTAGTCCACCCATGTTTGTAAGACTACTAAACTACTAGATTTTGTTTATTCTACTTATTCTAGTTCCTTTACCTCGTTTATTGCTTCTATTCATGTCTCTCTAAATCTTCATCCTTGAGAAGCTATCTGTGATCCTCTTTGGCAAGATGTTGTGGCTGAGGAACTTAATACTCTACATTAGACTCATACATGAGATTTGGTATCATTGCCATCTGGCGAATGCCCCATTAGTTCTTGTAGGGTTTACAAGATTAAAACTAAATCTGATGGATCCATTGAACGATACAAGGCTTAGATTGTTGCTAAAGGCCGCTACTCCCATAAATGTGGTATTGGTTATGAAGAAACCTTTGCCCCTATTACAAAAATGACTACTATTCGCACTATTATTACAGTGGCTTTAGTTTGATGATGGAAAATATCTCAGGTGGATGTCAAGAAACCTTCTTGAATGGTGATCTTCATGAAGAAGTTTATATGACGTCTCCTCCCGGTGTTGCCCACCAACGCAGTGAAGTGTGTAGGCTTCATAAAGCATTTTATGATCTCAAAGAAGCACCTTGTGCTTGCTTTGAAAAGTTCTCCATGGCAATCACTTTGCTTCTTTTTTTTCCTAATCATGATTCTGTATTATTTGTCAAGCATACTGGTGCAGGTCGTATCTTATTATCGTTGTATATTGATGACATGATTATTACTAGTGATGATTGTGTTGAAATAGAATATTTGAATCAAAGTTCTCTCGTTGTTTTGCAATGAAAGACTTGGGAGCACTACGTTACTTTCGGGTATTGAGGTTGCATGTTCCTCAAAACGTTATCTCTTATATTAGTCAAAGTATATAGTTGATCTGTTTGACTGTGCTCATCTCACTAACAACAGGATTGTGGATTCTCTTCTTGAGACCAATGCTCGATACTCTCCCTCAGATGGACTTCCTTCGTCAGATCTCAATTTGTATGATACTGTTGTTGGGAGTTTGGTTTATCTCACTGTGACACATCTAGATATCACGCATGTTGTTCATGTAGTTAACCAATTTGTCATTTCTCCTACCATAGTTCATTGGATTGCTATCCTTCATATTCTCAGGTATCTTTGAGGCACTAAGTTTCAAAGTCTTTTGTTTCATTCCACATGATCTTTAGAATTGCATGCTTACTCTAATGTTGATTTGACTGGTGATCTTACGGACCACAAGTTAACCATTGGATTCTATACCTTTCTTGGTAGTTCTCGTATTTCGTGGAAGAGTAAGAAACAAAGTGTTATTTCTCAATTTCTACAGATGTCGAGTATTGTACCATGGCCTCGACTACTTGAAATTGTTTTGATTGTCATGTCACTCGTCATCATCTTCAACTTGGCTCCATTTCATTGCCATTTGTTTCCACCTTTCTTGTAAATTACCGATACGTTTACTAAGGCACACTCCACTTCGTGCTTCCATTTTTGGTCTGATAAACTCTCAATGGTTATCGTTGTAGCATTGGAAGTTTGCAGGGGTATGCTTATTTTGTTATTATTATTTATCCTAAAGGTAGATTAGTCTTTTACATATTTCTTTTTTGTTTGCCCTACCTATATAAACCTCATTGGTGTATATATTCATTTAGTACTTTTGATTGATAAGCAAACCTTATTTTCCTCCATTTTTACAATATGGAGATGAAGGTTGCCTAAGCTTCTATGAAAGATATTGTTGGACTTGTCCACAATAAACGAGTTCCTGCGGAATGCATCCAAGCTGGGTTCAAATTCATTGAATTCTGTAGTAAGAAGTTTGACAACACATTGCTAATTTTTTTTTCCTTCTTTTCTTTTCTCTATAAGATTTATTGAGCAAATGATTTTTTTATTCCATTTGGTGGGAAAAGAATGCAAGAGTTCATAGAAGCTTAAATATGTGAATAATGAAAATCTCCAGGGGACCATCCATCCTTTCTAAGTTGTTTTGATGTATTAAACCACTCCAGGTCCCTAATAAATTTGACCAAATGTATTTTTCTAGATAGTTTCAGAAAATACAATATTTAAAACATTGATTTAGAAAAGGGAAAAGAAACATCAAATAGATTTTTGAAATGATGTATTTAATTAGCAAGTATTGAAGAATACTGTAATTATAGATGTATTTAATATAATTCACAAAGGAAAAAGTTTTAAAAAATATTTATTGGGTGAGAGTCCACTAAAAAGAAAGGAAATAAACAAGACATTGGGATCTAAACAACGACAATGTTGATATAAAACCTGGAGATCCCAAACAACAATTATGGTGATGGAAACCCTTGGGAATTCTAGTACCAATTACGAACAAAATTATATTTATAAAAAATAAAAATTCTCTCTTCTTACTTTCCAAAATTTTCTCTCAAAATTCTCCGATACATGAAATTAATATTAATTTTTTTCAAACTTATTTATGTAACTTGTAAACCGATCTATGCTGAAATCAATGAAAATTTGTCTTGTTGATCCATGGAGACCAAGGCCAAGGCCACCTAGACTTGTATGTATGATACCATTCGAACTTGTTCACCAAGCACATATTTCTGTGGAATGCATCCAAGTTCGGTTCACTTAATCACATTTTGCAGAAAGAAGGTCGATCACCTATGAAGCATGACTATGCTATTTATTTATTTCTTTTCTATCTAAGATTTATTGGGTAGATGATTCTTCTATTTAATTTGGTATGTAGGGAATGCGAGAAAGTTGAAATATGCTAATGAAAATATTCGGGAGACTATTCACTCTTTCTAAAGTTGTTTCAATGTATATTGGATTGATGTATTATACCACCACTGTTCTCTAATAATCGTATTTTTCTAAATAGTTTCAGGAAATACACTAAAAAATTCATTTAGAAAAGTGAAAAGAAATATTCTAATAGATTTTTGGAATGATGTATTTAATTAATAAATATTAGAAAAAAATGTAATTATAGATGTATATAATATAATTCATAATAGAAAAAGTTTTAAAAAATAATTACAGGGTGGAGTCCACTAAAAAGAAAGAAAATAAATAAAGCATTGAGTGATGTAAAATTTTGGGAGCCCAAACAACAATTATGGTGGTGAAAATTTTTGGAAATTCT
>QLSR01000486.1:0-18253 GCA_031780015.1 Citrullus colocynthis
AAAAAAAAACGTTTTTGGTCCTAGGGTTTTGTGTTTAGTTTTCATTTGATCCCTAAGTTTCAAAGTCATATACATTTAGTCTTTAAGTTTCAAGTTTAGTTTCAGTTTAGTCATTAGGTTTCAAAATCTTATACATTTAGTCTTTAAGTTTCGAGTTTGGTTTCAATTTAGTTCTTATGTTTCAAAATGTTACAATATTACCCTTGAGATTGAGTTTTGTTTCAATTTGGTCCCTGGGTTTCAAGATTTACATATTTTTAACCTTGATTTTTACTAAATACTCGTTTTTCATATATAGTATGAATACATATTAATTAATTCAAAAGATTAGAATTAATTAAGTTTCACTATTTTCATCACTATTAAAATTAAATTTAAAATTTCACTACTTCCATCACTATTAAAATTAAATTTAAAATTTCACTTCACCATTATTTTAAAGTAATTAATAGACATTGATATTCATGACTGAATCTTTAACAAAACGATTATTTAATAAAAAAATCGATGCTAAAAGTATAAATCTTGAAGCCTAAAAACCAAATTGAAACAAAACTCAAATCTTAAAGGTAATATTGTAACATTTTAAAACTCAAAGGCTAAATTGAAACTGAACTCAAAACTTAAGTACTAAAATGTGTAATATCTTAAAACTTAAAGACTAAATAGAAACTAAACTCGAAATTAAGACTAAGAAGATATGTTTATTTTTCTATTTTATAAGAGCAATGGAAGGAGAGAGATGGAGACATATATCTGTGAGAAATAAATAGGGTTGGTGAGTTGCTATCAAAGTATTTAAAGTATTGCTCACAAAATACAATCTTCCACACAAAACTCAAGCATTTATGAAAGTCTTCTGACTCTCTCACTCACTCTTCATTAAGATCCCTTTGGCCTCTTTTCCTATTCATTTCTTGTTCTATCTTAACTAAATTTCACTCAAAATAAACTATCTTTTCAATTTCTTTTCATTTAATTTTATAAAAGATTAAATTACAAATTTAGTAATTCAATTTTCAAGTTTTGTGTCTAGGAGGTACCCAATTCTAAAAAGTTTCTAATATGCATGTCTCTAAATTTGTTTAATTTTGTGTTCGATAAACTTTTGAATTTTAAAAAGTATAGAATAATTCTTTCAATTTTTTGAATTTTAAAAAGTATAGAATAATTCTTTCGATTTTCAATCCCAGTTTGATAAGTCCTTGACTCATTCAACATTTTTTAATATTCACAAACCTAGTTGGCATAAAATTGAAAGTCTAATGTCTTGTTAACTACAAACTTTAGTTTTTATGTTTAATAAATTTGTTAATTTTACGGGAATTTAAATTGAATATGCTAGAGAGACGTATTAGTTGTAAATTTTAGGTTCAAAAGCCTATTTTTAAAGTTAAAAAATTTATTAGAACTTCATAGACCTATTTAAAACTTTTTAAAATTCAGTGACCTATTAGGCACACGTATGAAAATTTAGAGATTAAAGCAATAAGTTACTTTTAAAATATTTAAAATTATTTTATTCCTAAAAAGGAATATGTTTGTGGAATAATAATTTTCAAAGACTCTTGAATTCAGGAGTATTTGTTAATTTTACAAAACGTTGAAAGTTTGTATTTTAATAAGTTTGTTTGAAGAAATTATTGTTTGGCAAGCATACTTTGGTCTATAATATTAATAACAATGGTTGTTTTTTCTAGGAGTAAGAAAATTTGAACTTCTAATCATAAAATTGATAATACATATTAATTACCATAAATTTTCATAGTTACATTGAATTGGACCTTAAACTTAGTTAGATGTTGTAATTTTCATTCTCAATTCAATTTTCACTAATTTTAACAACATTAAAATCAACATAAACTCAATAATCTCAATAATAGCAAGTTTCTTATCAAGGCCGTATTCCACAAATCAACCATTCAAAAATTAAGTTTTGCTATAATTTTAAATCTTATCAATTTTATATTATACATATGTTTTATCATTCATTAATTGAAAGCACACGCAAATACATTTTTTAAATTAAAACTTCAAATGAAAATTTATTGGAGAGTAAAAATTACAACATTTTTAATTTGTAGTAAAAGTACTTGGGTCAACATGAAATTTGTGGTTGGTAGTAAAACACTCATTTTCCTCTCGAGACTTAGGGTGTGTTTGAAATACATTTTCAAATATTTAATTTTAAAAATAAGTCATTTAGAAAAAAGATTGGAATGTTTGAGAACGACTCGAAATAGATTTTGAAGTATACTTTAAACTGTTTTTTTTTTTTCAAAAGAGTTTAAATAAAAATGAGTTCTTTTTTTTAAAAAATATTTTTTAAGTCAATCTAAATAAGTTTTTTAATACAATCTTACAGATTTTTCGAAATATTTTCTTACGAATTTTTGCAAATGCATATCAAGTTTAAAGTTAATATTGCTTTCATGAAGTTAAAAGTTAAAGGTAAAAATTGATACAACTTAACAAATTTAGAGTTAAAATTTGATTTCCCTCCGAAATAATATGATAACGAGGAAGTAAAGAAATTTGAAAATTTTAATAAAATTATGTACAACAGTGACACCTAGTTGAAAATTAAAAAGTCAAAGTGCAATCAGAAACATTTGTGTATAAGTTCAAACCCTTCTTTTTATGTTTCATTTTTCCTTTTCTTTTTTAAATAGTAAACAAGAAAGGCAGTAGTGAGAGATGTTTCATTGTTATTATAAAAGAAATAATAAGATGGAAGAAAGAAACAAAGAATTTTAGGTAGAAAAGACCGAAAGGACAAAGAGAAAAAACCAAGAAAGCACAAAGAAAGAGATAAAAGAAAGGTAATCCATAAAGAGAGAATCTAAATATATAATTAAGAAAAACAAAATCCTTTTGACCAAACTTCATGTATTTTTTTTTTTTATTCGTGAGTGTTTGGACCAGCTTACACGCACTTGGAATAATCTCACGAGATAATCCGCCTGACCTTATAACATTTGAGTGTCCAAAAATTTGTAAGATATTAAATTCTAGGTAGGTAGCCACCATAAATTGAACCCATGACCCTTAACCCTTTCACCTTTTTTAAGATATTTCCCATAACCAAAATTCATGTATACATCCACTACTAATGAAATTAGTTTAATAATTAATCTATTTTGCTATAGCAAAATATTAATTTCTATCTCCTAAATTATGAGAGTGGTATTAATTAAACTTTAAACTTTTATACTCAATTTAATTTAGGCTTTTAGTTAGAATTTTATCTGAGAATCGTTTATAAAATAACTCAAATCTTCCTTCCTTGAAAATGACATTCAAAGAAGTACATATGTGAGAATTGATGCACATATAATTTTCAAAAGAGTTTAAATTCTTATTCTAATATATTAAGTAATACTTAGATTAAACTTTTAAAGTTATAGGTAATGAGTTTATGTAAATCTTTAATAAATTTTTTAATCTATCAAGCTTCTGAATTTTCTATTTTGAATCTAATAAATTGGTGAACTATATATATATAAATAAAATTAAATGAAATAATCTTCAAAGTTTGGACACCTAAAATATATAAAAATACTTTTTCTAAATACAACTAATATAAGATTAAATCTATTATGATATTGTGTTTATAGCAGAAAATCTATTATAATATGAATATTGACTATGTTCTTCATTGTATTTTATGGGTTGTGGGCAACAATGTTTCACCATTATTGAACATCAATTATCAAATGATTTTCTAATAATAATAAAAATAGTATGAAGTGTAAGAAAAAGGAAAAAAAAAAGTGTAAAATAATAAATGAGGATGAAAAAATAAAAAAGAAAATAGAGAATAAAACAAAAAAACACCAACAAACTCAAACTCGAACTCTCTCCTTAGTTCATAGATATAAATAACACCAAAGCTTAGAAAAAGGGAAAAACCAAAATATTAACCAAATAAGAAAAAAAAAAAAAAAGAAATGAAAAATATCACTCCTTCTTCTTCTCCATCTCCTCCTCTCCACCATTACCAATCTTCTCCACTTTTCTCTGTAAATCTGTCTCTCTCAATTCATCATCATTTGTTCTTGAATTCATTAAAACATGAAACCCAATTGAGTAATAATCTCGATGATTGTTGTTTGATTGTTTCTTTCTTTGTTTTGCAGATCATTCATAGCACTGAGAGAACAGAGGAGGAAGAAGATAAGTTCAACAAAGCAACTCCAAGTAGTGGTACGGACGCCGGAGCCGGAGCAAAGCACCACCCGACGCCACTCCACCATCATGGCGGCGATGGGATTCTTTCTAAACGCTCGACCAAGAAACGCCCGGAGTCAGCGGCTTGCGGATCGGTGTCCTGCAGCAAGTGCCGACCACATGCTCGAGAAAAGTTCTCTGTGGTTCCATTGGACAACAATGGCGTCGCTAAACAATTTTTCTCAATGGCGAGCCCTAATGGAATACTGAAATCAATAGTATCGTCGTTGACAAGAAAAAGCCCTAAATCGACGAACGAAGGAACGGATTGGGCGGCGAGAGAAGAACACTGGAAGATTGCTTTGGGAGAAATTTCGCATAAACTGATTCAAGCGACGAGGAAAAGAGATGAAGCGATTCTTGAAGCTTCGAGGCTGAAATATTCCATGGCGGAATTGGAGAAGAAACTCAATAAACTCGAAATCTATTGCCATACTTTGAAATCCGAACTCGATGAATGTGCTTGGAATCCGCGAAAACCTAGACCAGAAGTTCCAACAAACAGCGATTCGATTTCAGACAAAATAATCCAGAATTTCTTATCATCAGTTTCCGAATCGCGATCGTCGGTGAGGCAATTAAGCCGATCACTAGCGATGCAACTCCGTCAAATGGGAGGCAAAGTCTACGAGAGGATTCAATTCCTTCTCCAATCTCACGAAATCAAAATCTCTCTCTCGAAAAACCCTAGAACTTCACTCATCTTCCATCTCGAAGCCATTCTAAACAGAGCATTCTTCGAGGATTTCGAATCGATAGGGTTTCAGAAGAACTCACCAAATCAGATCTTAAACCCTTCGGATCGGACTGAATCGAACATCGCGTCGTTCAATCGGCTTCATCGGTTAAGTTGGGAGGAGGTTCTGAGCAAAGGAACGAGGCATTTCAGTGAAGACTTTAGCAGATTCTGTGATCGGAAGATGAGCGACATTGTTGCGATGCTCGAGTGGAACAGAGCTTGGCCGGAGCCGCTACTGCAGGCGTTCTTTGCGGCGGCGAAGAGTGTTTGGCTTGTTCATCTTCTCGCTACCGCCGTTCACCCGAGCTTGCCGATATTTAGAGTGGATTCCGGCGTGAGATTTGACGGCATTTACATGGAGGATATCGCCAGTGATAAAGCAAGAGAACTGGCTCCGGCGACGGTGAGAATAATGGTGTCGCCGGGATTTTACGTGTTTGATAATTTGATAAAGTGTAAGGTTCTGTGTAGGTATCACATTAATCTTAATAATTAATCTTCAAATTTGAATTAATACTTTTCTATTATAATTTTCAAAAATTTCTTTTTCTACTTTTTTTCCGAACATTTTGTGATCTATTTCAATTTTTCTTTAAAACCCTAAATTATTTTTTTTTCCTTAAATTGAACTTTGTTATTTGTGTAAAAATATGTATCAACTTTCAAAAATTAAAATGATACCCTTAAATATATTTATTTAAGAATAATTCTAAAATTTTTTTCTAGTTAGTTTTAGATGGGAACCGTTAAAATTTTATTTAAAAAATATTATTAAACTTTCAAAACTTTCAAAAATGCCCTCAAACTTATAAAAAATTAAAAAAAAAATCCTTACTTTTAATATATGAACAAAAAACTATTAATATTTTATTATTATGAAAATACCTTTTTAAACTTTAAAAAAGTTGCGTTAGTACCCTTATCTTAAAAGGAAAAAAAAATCATTTATGTACTACACCTTGTTACCACCCTCCTTCATTTGCTCTCACTCTCTTACTTCAACATATGACCTAACACTTTTCTATTTTATCTGTTTTTTATCCTCTCTTACATCTGTTTTGTTAAATTTCTGCCCTTTGTTTATCTCATTAAAAAAAAATGTCCCCTTCAACTAAGGTATATAGTTATAAAAAAATAAATAAATAAATAAAAGAATAAGGAGATCTTAGGTTTGACGTGTTTTAACAAGGTTGTACATCAATAGTTTAGTTATTTATGGTTTTGGTAAGTTTTGAGGCGAGATTTTGAATTTAGATTTTGTAAGATTTTGTGTTTTTATTTTGTTGTAAGAAAATTGGTTTAAGAATTATACAAATTGGAGGAAAATGAAAGAATCTATAAAAAAAGAAAGATGATATCTATATAATTCGTTTTAAAATTGATTCTTTTCAAACTCAGAAAAACTTTAAACAAATTGATCACTATACTACGGTAGGGGTATTTTAATTTTTTTTTCCTTTTTTGTAAGGATAAGAGTAATGGAACTTTTGAAGGTTCAAAGATATATTTTTTTAATGAGTATTAATGATTTGTGAATATACTAACAATAATGATATATTTAATTTTTTTAAAAAAAGTTTAAAGGTATCTTTTAAAAAAAATTCAAAGATATTTTTGAAACAAAACACTAATGATTTATATCAAAACTAACCATAAGGGTATTTTTGAAACTATTGAAAGTTCAAGGGTTTTTCTTTTACAAAGTACAAAGTTTAGAGGCATTTTGTGCAATTTAGCTTTTTTTCCTTTCTTTTTTACATATATATATATATATATATATATATATATATATATATATATATATATATATTTAGTTTAAGTGGAGAGGTTTGAATGTTTGAATTTTTAACCTATATATCTTAATCCATTGAGTTACACTTAGTGTCATAAGTTGTACCCTCTAAAAGTGTAACATTGCTATTTTATTTTCTTTTCCAGATAATAGGAAGACACAATTTGTGGGTTGTGTTTAGAGAATATGTAAGATCATAATGAGACGTTTAATATAGTTTAGAGAAATTTTAGGACTCTATTTGATGACTATTCTGTTTTTAATTTTTGAAAATTATTTGTTAACTCATATGATTTCGTTTTCCAACTTTATAAGAAGCATTTAAATTCTTAGCCAAATTTGAAAAACAAGTACAAGATTTTAGAAAAACTATGGTCTGACTTGATAATTATTTGATTGTTGCAAATTAAACTTATATACATCATTTAAACTTATATACATTATTTACACTTCAGTTTCTTTGCTTTATTAACCATTTTTGACGAATGTATTAAAAAAATAAAGACATATTTTGTAAAGAAAAAAAAAAGCAGTTTTTATAAATTTGTTTTTTCTGTTTTAGAAATTTAGCTAAAAACTCCAAAATGATATATTTTAAAGAAGAATGAAAATTATAGTAAGGAAATATAAATTAAAAAAATACAAAATTAAAACTAATATAACTATTATATTTGAAAATAAATAAAATTATGAGAAGTCATTTGTTTTGCATTAATAAAATCAAGAGAGAGCAATGAAGACCCAAATTAGATGTCCCATAGAGACTCGCCCAAACGAAGTGGGGAATAAGAGAGGGAGCGGAGAAACTTTTCTAATATATATTTATATTTATTCATCTAAACTTTTTAATGCTGTAATATTTAAGTTGAGAAGGATAGACTATAATATTGTAATATTTAAAATTTAATTTTTAAAAATTATGAGATTAAATATTTTAATTATATCTTTGCACACACAAAATTATTATTTCTATTAAGAAATTTTGTAATGTTTTGTCTGAATAAAAATGTATTGAAAATTACCAATTTAATAGTTTCAAGATATTGTGAACTGAATACACTAGCAAGTTCAAGATATCGTGAAGATTTTAATAGATAATCGAGGCATGCCTACAGCGATTGTCTCGACATGATACAACGATTAACTTCGATAGAACTACAACCTCGAACTACTTGGATCTGACAGAACTCTTGGATACTTGCTTTAAACTCAACTCAAGACCAAAAAAAAAAGAAAGAAAGGAGAGAATTCTTCAATTTGAGGTGGGATGCTACAAATGAAGAAACAAGTTGCAATTTATAGGCTAGTGACTTAGTAACTCTGCAAAATACAAAATAAAATCAAATAAATACAAAAATTAAAACATTTGTCAAATTAAGCTCAATTTAGTTGTTACTCAACAAAATCAAACACAACTTATTCAAATTGAATAAATTAACTATAAATTTAACTTTCATACATGCTAAATTTGTACATGAAACATCATTTTAATTTAAAGTTTCAATTCAATTTGAAAGTTTCTAAACAATGAATTTAATCTACACAATTAAATCCATTTTTTATATTTTAAATATTTACCAAACTTTCACTTTCTTTCACAATATATATCCAACAACATACACATTCCTTGAAATTTTGATAAAAAATTGTAATTTTTTCCATATTTCTTTCTTCCTTAACTCAAAATAAATAAATAAATATTTTAAAAAACCATTTAAACTCAATCGTGGAGTTTTTAACAATCTCAACATAAGTATATTAATTTAAAAATAATAAATTCTCATTAATAAATAAATTTAGATACCATCTATATTCATTTGATTTTATTTTAAATTAATGGATCAAAACCATTTAAATAAAATTATAAATCTCCCAAAAATCATACCAAAGTGACAAAAAATTTATCACTAAATTTTTATGGTATAAGTAGGGTGAAACAGAGGAGGACAAAAAGATGAACTGATTATATTAGCCTTGAAAAGGCGCTTTATCCATTCAATTTCAACATTTATATTCAATTATATGTTAATTCCTTTGAACAAAAAATTAAAGTAGTTGCAAATACAAAAATTAGACTCAACGCATTAGTGAATATACCATAATATAAAAGAATTTGCAGATATATAACATAATTTAGATCTAGTTCTGCGAATCAATTAGCGATAGAGTCCATAGAGTCTATTATTGATAGACTTTAATATATTTATAATTTTCTAAAAATATTGTTGTACACTTAATTATTATTTCAAAAGTTCTACCCATTACAATTACCTCAAATGAGATGTTCATCCAACTAAGCTCAGCTTGTTATTAATCAATTAAATTGCTTCACCATCACTTTTTCTATTCCATCAAAATAAAGAAAAAGAATTTAATCACCAAAATCAAGAAAAATAATTTAATAATAAGAATAACCAAGAATCACAAATTTAAAACTTTGTAAGATTATTTAAACCAAACATCATTATACTACAAGTACACATCTTTTTATAAGTTATTATATTAAAAAGAATTAATGTCGAAAACCTCAATTAGGCACTTGGAGATTGTCCTACATGTTGGAAGGACTTTAATTAGGATGTTGAATAGGTTAATGCAATGTCAAAGTATGGAATTTGGAGTTTATGTTGAATAAAATTATGAGATAATGAAGGTGTTTTCCCATTCATGTGACCAAAAAAAAAAAAAAAAATGTGAGTAAGGGTAATATAGACTTTGGGAAATGACCCCTCTCTTGTCACATATAGCTTTTCTTATCTTTTAATTTAATTTCAGTAGCTTCATTATTATTATTTTTTTTATTGTCTTCTTATAATTACTAAATTACTTTCTATGTCTTCTCTTCTTTGGATGTGCCCTAATGTTTTTGGTACCATTTGTATTAGATAATTCATTCCTTATGGTTTGATGAGTTTTGAGATTGATGTTGTTGCATTAAATAAGTTATCTTATACATTTTAATATAGTTCTTTTTGTTTATTAAACTTCGATTGTGAAGTTAATTAAGTTAAAATATTATTTATATGGTGAAGACATAAGTTATGATAATATATACACATCTAATAATCGACCAGGGACAAAAAGAATTTTACTTATTAAAGTTGCATGATAATAACTTTTAACAATTTACTAGAACCTAAACAATAATCTTAGGATCGATAACACCACTCATGCTAATGTGTGAAGTTAAATTGATACTACATTAAGGTGTGTTTATACTCCATAAATAATTTAAGAGATTTAACTAAATGGGATCTTAATGAACATTTTAATATTATATAGTGAACAAATTGAAGCCTACTCAAACCACATAGATTAAATTGATAGCTTAAATGCTAATTGATATTAAATTAAAATACCATTTTGGTCCTTGTATTTTGAGATTCATTTTGATCTATATATACTTTCAAATATCTAAGCTTAATCCATTCAATAAATGGTAAAATTAGTCCCTATTATTACTTTGAAGTTATTTTGTAATCAAATTTGGCAAATGAATAATGATAAATTTCATTCTAAGAAAAGACCTAGCATGAATATATTTCCAAAATTGATAGAGAAAAGGTTAATATACACGCTATAATGGTTATTATTTTTTGAAAAATTAAAGATAAACTAATAATAATATGAGCTAATTTTAAGATTTATTGATATTATAGAGACTAAAATTAAACATTTGAACATCTTAGACTAATTAGATGAAACTAACCTTAGAATAAAATACCAAAATAGCATTTTAACTTTACTATTTCTTAATCCTAAATGTAAAATTTAATCAATATTATATGTTTATTTAAATATGTATTTGGTTTAACTTTTTAAGTGTTTAATGTTGAAAATAAGTCATTTTGAAAAAAATTGAAGTGTTTGGCTACCACTCAGAATAGCTTTTGAAATACGTATTTTTTAAACAATTTTCATCAAAAGAGTTTAAATAAAAATAACTTTTTCAATTTTTTTTTTCTTTAGTCAATCCAAACAAGCCTTGAATTAAACTATAATCTCTTTTAAGTGACCTAGATTACACTATAATTAAGCTTATTAAGATGATAAAATTCATATAAGATAGCTAATACAAGCGTATCTCAAATGACATTAAATCGTACTATCAACTTTGAAATTTGAAATTTGAAATTTGAAATTTGGTCTCCACCCCACCTGTTATATATAAGATGATTATTGGAATGAGAGGGGTTGGTTTGGTTGCAAGGGCAATTGATTTTGAAAGTGAAGTGATATTGTCCTACAAGTATACAAAGGATTTATAAGGTGACAGTAAAAAGGCTGTTTTATTTATTTATTTTAAATATAATAATAATATTATTATCATTTTAATGGTCCATTTTGCATCTGGGGATGTTAAATTTTGGGAGAGATGTGGAGGGTAGGGACCCCTACATCTTTTTTAATGCCAATTTTGGTCAACTGCCGTTAGGATCCAATTCTTTCCTGCCATAATTACACAAAGATTTAATCTAATTTGTAAGTTAAATTATAAAAACTACCCTTTAAACAAGGAGATAATCAGTTTCAATTATACTTTCGAATTTTTTAATGCTTCATTTTAATCCTTAAAGTTTGGAGTTTGTTAAGGTAATTCTCGTAGACTTTTGTTGTTAAATTCATAGATAAAAAAGTTTGTATATATATATATATATGTGACAACCCAAATGGTTGAGGTAAAATCTGTTAATTTAAGTCATCTGGCATCCTTTGTAATTTGTTGAAAGTGGAGAAATTTAATTTTCAATAGTAAAAATAATTTAACTTAAATTAAGGAATTAAGTTGTAAAATTGATATTTGTAGTGGTTGGTGAGATTTAGGTGAATTTAAGGAAATTTTTGGAATTTGGCAAGAGATAATTTATCTTTGGAGAAAAAAAAATAATAATAACAAAATAAAATAAAATAAAGGAGATTTTATTTGAGATTAATGGAAGGAGGGATTAGAGTTTATTATAAATAAACTATTCTCGTTGACTTGCAGATTAAAAGAAAAAGAAAAAGAAAAGAAAATTATTTTTTTCTTTCTCCTTCTCTCTCCCCCATTTTCCTTCTCTCTCTCCTCCGTTCTCCTTCTCTTGTGTCAGCCACCGCCTCCAACTTCTTCTTCTTCTTCTACGTCCGCGTGTCACCGGCGTCCTCGCCGCCCCGTGTGTTTCGTCCGCCGGCTCCCGCTCACTGCCGTCCTCCTTCGACAGCCGATGTCGCCGTGGGTCTTGCCGTCGCCGTGAGTCTTGTCGCCACCGTGGGTCTGCCCTTCCATCCGTGGTGGTTTGCACCGTTGTACCGTGGGTTTGCTCTTTGTTGGTGGTGCTTTGCGGCGTGGCTGAGATCGTGGTCTTTGGGGTAGGTTGGTGATTAACTCAAGCTAGGAATTTTGCTTCCAGTTTTATTCAGGAATTTTGCAAGGAATTACGGTGCGTTTAGCGATTTGGACCTAGGCTCAAGGTACTATCTGAACTGCCTTCGGGCCATATGTATAGTTGCTATGATGTAGTAGGTTTCTAGAGCCATTTATGAGATACTATGCCTGTATGTGATTTCTATGTCTTAAAGTTGTATGTGCCTGTTAGTGTATAAACCTATGCTGTTAAACGTTTATGAACCTTACTGTTAGTCTATGAATCCATGTGATGAAATGATTGTGAACTTTATTGATCATGTACGATGAGTAGTGGTGACTCCCCTACGTTGGTTGGGTGTCTACAGGAGGTTGTGTTCCTTCGGGTTCACTAGAAGTTGTGTTCCTTCGGGTTCACCAGAGGTTTGTGTTCCTTCTGGTTCACCAGAGGTTTGTGTTCCTACGGGATCACCAGAGGTTTGTGTTCCTACGGGATGAGGTAAGAGTCCCTTTGGGACTCACTAGAGGTTTGTGGGCATCCATAACTAACAGTGGGGCAGGTCTAACCATTCCCTTATAGATGTATGACGTGTGATAAATGTGAGTAATAAATTACTCATCCTTTCCTCTTATATATTTTTCAGGTAAAGGAAGGAATGTGTCGGCAAATGACAAGAAGAATTCTTGATGGCATCATGGGACCCGTAGCAGCTTCCACTTAGTTTTGCATATTTTCTTTTTATGAAATTTTGTCCAACTGTCCAGTTTGTTTTGAGACTCATCTCCCTATTTGTTTATGCTGATTTTCATCTATGAAGCTTCTTTTATTGTTTTCCTTAGGGGTACCCCGAGCCAAAATTTCATTTATTTGTTATTGCGCTGAATTCTTGATTTAAAACAAGTAGAGATTTTCATGAAAAACATGGATTCTTCTTTACCATTCTGCATAGTGTCGTTTCTTCCAATTGTTGCATATACTGAGTAATGGTCCGATTAGATAGTTGTTAGTCGGGTCGTTATAATATATGCTTATGTGAACAACTCTAGACACATACATGCCGAAAATATTACTTAAGCAATAAATAAGCATGCACAAAACTTTTGTCTATATAAATTTAACAGCAAAACCCTTCCATGATTGTTTTGAAAAAAAAGCTTCCAATTTTAAGGGCTAAAATCAATCCTTTTAAAGTTCGAGAGCATAATTGAAACCAATCATATAGTTTAGAAGTATATATAAAATTTAACCTAATGTGATCCTTAAAATTTCAGAAGTGACACGTTTGGCCTTCGAGGTTTGAAATTGACTTTTAACATGTTAGTAAAGTTTGATATTAGTTTCTAATGAGGCATTTGGGACAAGGGGTGAAGTTATTGAACTCCATGGAGTTATGAAGTTTGAGAAGTTATCAACTCTTGAGATCCACAATGTAAGGAATTAATAATATATAAAACTGATATTTTTTAATAGTGAGATCCACAATTTTCTTGGGCCAAAAACAATGAGCGGAGTTCAGGTTCACAACTCCCTACTTCCCAACTCTTGCACCTCGAAAAAATTTTCTAAGTAGAGTTGAATGAGAATAATAGTAATGTGACAATTAAAATATGCTTAGATTTTGGTTTTATTTATATTCTAAGATGGATTGATATTTTATTTTAGTACTCAACTATTAATTAAAAATTAAATTTAGAACCATCCAAAAATTGTATTTTACTCTTTTTGTTTTATTTTATTTCTAAAATATTGACTGATCAAGTGTCCTTTCAAGAGAGTCCCTTTATAAACTAGCACCTATGTTGCAATAAAATGGCTATCTATATTATGATATAATATATGGATGATTATTCATATTATGAGTATACATCACCTAATATCTATAGGTCATGCATTGTTTTAAACTTCAAATCTAAAATAATATTATATCGTCTCAAATTGAATACAACTTAACAGGTAATACACCAATTACTATTCCAAAGTTCGATGGTTCAATTTCCACTCATAATGATTGAACTATTCTTAGATCATAGAAAGCTAAACCTACGTTTTTCGATATAGAAAATAATACATATATATTAACTTTTGATATTTGGTTTTTACAACTCTCCATTTCAATCACATCCTCTGAAAATAGTAGGAATATTGAATGTCTCATCTTAAATATACAATCATGGTCATAATTTACATTCGTAGACTTGTGAAATCACACATATCATCATTTTACAATTGCTTTATCCTTCTTTAAAATATATTCTAACTTAATCATTACTTCTATTCTTTTTTTAGGAATTATCCTTATAATAACATTTTCTTAATTAATTTTCTAGGAAAGAATGATTTGATAAAAAATTAAAAAAAAAATAGTGATAAAATCCTAGGAGATCTATGATGTCCACTATAATTTCTTAATTAGTGCATATGCTGAGTGTGTAGGGTTTATGAAGATTTGAACAATTTAAAAACTCTTTTGGATCCTTTGGTTTGAAGTTATACAAAAAAGAGAGGGGATGAAAAGCTCACCAATGAATGAAAGTTCTCTTTTTATAAGTCAAATCTAACTTTATTTTTTAGCCTTTTACAGCCTTAAAGCTTAAAAAACCATCCATTATTGTTCTCCCAAAAACATGGATACAGAGAGAGAGAAAGAGACATAAATTCACCCATTTTTATTGACATCTTCCTATCTATTTCATAACTATTTGATTTTCTATTTCATATTTTTGTTATTCTTTTTTTAAAAAAATGTTTGATATCCTATTATTTTTTGAGTTTTTGAAATCTAAAAAACGATTATTAATTTTATGAAGAAATGAAGGTTTCGTTTCAAAGTTATTTAGGCTTCGTTTTGGTAGCCATTTGGTTTTTGTTTTTTAGTTTTTGAAAATTAAGCTTATAAACACCTCTTTCATCCATAAATGTCTTCCTTTCTTATCTATTTTTGACTTATGTTTTAAAAAACCCAGCCAAATTTTTTGAAAACTAAAAAAAAATAGTTTTGTTTTTTAAATTTGATTAAGAATTTAACCCTTGTACTCAAGGAAAGTGCAAACCATTGTAAGAAAATGTGAGGAAATAAGTTTAATTTTCAAAAACTAAAAATTAAAAAAGAAATGGTTACCAAACGGGCCTTAGTTGGTTTTTTTAAATTAAGCTTACAAACATTATATTACTTCAAATTATTGAATCTTTTTCTTTTCTTTTATTTATTTTTCAGGAGTATTTTTAAATTTAAATAACGTTTTGAAAACTAAAAAAAAGGGTAATTTTAAGAACTTGTTCATGTTTATGTTTATGAAATTTGGCTAAAAATTCAAATGTTTACTTAGTAAAGATAAAAATTACATTAAGAAAATTGTAAGAAAATAAACACAATCTTCAATAACTAAAAACAAAAAATCAAATGAATTACATGAATTGTTAAGATAGCTTCTTTAAATTTGAATGTTGCATAGTTGCGCATCAAATTTAAAAGTTTTATTCTTAAGTTCTACAATTTATGCTTAAGGGTAGATTTGTGACACTTCCAAATCTGCTATGTTTAAATAAATCACCCCTTTTATATAAAACTTTTGAGATGAAATTAAAGTGTGTCCAAGAATACATTTAAAATAAGTGGTTTTAGTAAAAGTAGTATATAGAAGTAATTTAATCATAACTCAACCAAATTAACTAATAACAAATAATTTGATGGCCAAAGCGAACTCAGTTTAGCAGTAATTGGCACGACATTTCATTTTAGAGGTAGGAGGTTTGATTCCATCCACAAATGTTGTACTAAAAAAACAAATAAAATTTGATCGTTTCTACCATTCTAAAAGTAATTTACAAATGCGTTTCTCACAGAACACTAAAGGGTGCTTTTGACTCTTTGTTTAAGAGGTAATTTACATTACTTCCAAACCTAATAATTTAGGAGAAAACTGTTCCATTTTTGTTTGTAATTAATTAAATGAGAAGTGTTGAGTTATAGAATTAATCGTTAAATAGTAAGATGTTGAAGGTACATATACCTTATCGGCATCTAAACCTTGCTCATGATTTTAAAAAGGTGTTTGCAATAGGAGATTTTAGCTATCTTTACCAAAGGTATTTGTCACATCAAACTTTGTACATCTTATGGTTAAGGAAGTTTTTAAAAAATTAAAGGTTAAAATCTTATTTTGGGGTTTACTATTTTAGTTCTTATATTTTTTTAATGTTTAATTTTCGTCCCTATGTTTTCTATAAATCTTAAATTTAGTTTATACTACTAATTTATTGTCGATTTTTTCATATTTTTTTCTTAAATTTTTATTAGCATTTTCACTATAAAATTTTAAAACATATTCATATATTGTATTTCTTTACATGATTATCATTATTTTAATCAATTTTGATAAAAATTAACTTTGAACGACTAAATTTTGGATTTAATAGATAGTATAGAGACTAAAATTGGACATTTGAACGTATATGAACTAAAATTGAACAAATTTCAAAGTATAATGACCAAAATAGTATTTTAACCAAGAATTAAAAATTATTATTTACACCAAGAACGTGCACATTTTTTTGGGCGCTTTCAAATATAGCAAAATGAGCCAAATTATTTACAAATATAGAAAAAATTCAGACTTCTATCGCTTCAATGATAAACTGCGATAGACTTCTGTCGCTTCGGAAGTCTATCGCGATCTATCCCTGATGGACAACAAAATTTTTCTATATTAGTAAATAGTCTGATATTTTTTTGATCAATAATAATTTTTTTTTCAAAGTTAAGTGTGCTTATTTTACAGCAATATTATGTTGGGTGACCTCTTAAGAAGCATATGAAAGAGAACAAAACATGTTGAAATGACTATGTATTAGAACTAACATTTTGAAGTTGGCGGAAACAAAAGTTAAAGAAATCTCCATATTNATAGACTTCTGTCGCTTCGGAAGTCTATCGCGATCTATCCCTGATGGACAACAAAATTTTTCTATATTAGTAAATAGTCTGATATTTTTTTGATTAATAATAATTTTTTTTTCAAAGTTAAGTGTGCTTATTTTACAGCAATATTATGTTGGGTGACCTCTTAAGAAGCATATGAAAGAGAACAAAACATGTTGAAATGACTATGTATTAGAACTAACATTTTGAAGTTGGCGGAAACAAAAGTTAAAGAAATCTCCATATTATTATTATTATTATTATTATTTATATATATATTTTTTATAAATTCATATAAGAGTATATTTGCAATTTTATCCCTAATGTATATACCATTAAAAGTAAAATAAAAATTCGCAGTCTAAGAAATTATTATATTATTTAGACATTCTTTTTCGCATATTTGAATTATCTGAAATTATGTTGTAATATTTAAAGTAAATTATTAATATTTTTTAATAATAGATATTGAATATGTTTAAACTTTGAACTGAATGGAATGGTTGAACAATTGTGATTTTCTTTGGGACATTTTCCAAGTTCCATAGAATAATGGTTGGGGCCATTTGCTTCACTAGGCTGGGCTTTCCATCTTTATCTGGCCCAAATAATAATTTTATTTTTTTTTTTTCTTATTATTATTTTTGAAAATTAGAGTATATAGCAAGTTTTTAAGTCTCAATTGGAAGAATGTCAAAACGGAAAGTTTTATAAGAATTTGAGCAAAACCGATGTACAACATGTTAGTCTTCATTTCGCAACGTTTGATTTGTCCTCTATATACTATATACAGTGTAATTGTAATTGTTGAACCTCGAGTTATTAATATATTATATATACGTACGTACAATATAATTATAAAACTGCGAGTTATAAAATTTTAATCAAACTGATTTAATAAAATGCAAAATAAATGAAACTTAATACCCTAAATATTTTTTCATTTAAACAAGTAATTCTTTATGATTTTTCTCCCCTATATTTTCTTTAGAGATTTGCTTTTATGTAACCATTTTTAGATTTCCTTTTTATTTCATATTAGATTCTGTTTTGTCTTTTTTCATCTTTTTTCTAGCTATAGTATATATCTTTTTATCTGGTTTTATCTCATACTATATTATTATATTATTATACAATTGTTAAGTGTTTGTTTGTTTGTTTTTAATTTGTTTATACATATAGTTATTAGATTCAGTTCATTTTTTTTTTTTTTTTTTTTTTTGTATATT
>QLSR01000488.1:0-11064 GCA_031780015.1 Citrullus colocynthis
CTTGAACTTTCCAAAATATTTTGTTTATAAAATTTTTTTCTTCATTTATCCTAACATTTTCCATTTTTTCCTTCATTTCTTAAAACATTTTTCTTTTTGCACTCTCATAATTTTTTTCCAAATTATTTTCTCAAACTTCTTTCTTCCTTTTTTTTTCCAAAAACTCTTTCCAAAACTTTTTCTTTTTGAATTTTTTTTGCAAAAAATTTTTTCTCTTCAACTTTCCAAAGCATTTTTTTTCAAACATTTTTTCTTCATTTTTCCTAACATTTTCTATTTTTTTCCTTATTTTTTAAAACATCTCTCTTTTTGCATTTTCAGAATTTTTTTCAAATTATTTTCTCAAACTTTTTCTTCCTTTTTTTCAAAAACTCTTTCCAATACTTTTTCTCATCGATTTTCTTTTTCAAAAATTCTTTTTCTCTTAAACTTAACAAAATATTTTTTTATAATTTTTTTTTCATTTTTCCTAACATTTTCTATTTTTTTTTCATTCTTTTCTTTGAAACATTTTTCTTTTTGCACTTTCAGAATTTTTTTCCAAATTATTTTCTCAAACTTCTTTCTTCCTTTTTTTGTCAAAAACTCTTTCCAAAACTTTTTCTCTTCGAATTTTGTTTTTGCAAAAATTCTTTTTCTCTTTAACTTTCCAAAATATTTCTTTTATAAACTTCTTTTTCATTTTTCCTAACATTTTCTATTTTTTCCTTCATTTTTTAAAACATTTTCTTTTTGCACTTTCAGAATTTTTTTTCCAAATTATTTTCTCAACTTCTTTCTTCCTTTTTTTTTTTTCAAAAACTCTTTCAAAAACTTTTTCTCTTCGAATTTTTGTTTTTACAAAAATTCTTTTTCTCTTAAACTTTCCAAAACAATTTTTTTCAAACTTTTTGCCTTCATTTTTCCTAACATTTTCTACTCTTTCCTTCATTTTTTAAAACATTTTTTTTCCAAATTTTTTTCTCAAATTTTTTTTCTTCCTTTTTTTCAAAAAACTCTTTCTCTTCAATTTTGTTTTTGCAAAAATTCTTTTTCTCTTAAACTTTTCAAAATATATTTTTTTATAAACTTTTTATCTTCATTTTTCCTAACATTTTCTATATTTTCCTTCATTTTTTAAAACATTTTTCTTTTTGCACCTCCGAATTTATTTTCCAAATTATTTTCTTAAACTTCTTTCTTCCTTTGTTTTTCAAAAACTCCTTCCAAAACTTTTTCTCTTCGAATTTTGTTTTTGCAAAAATTATTTTCTCGTAAACTTTCCAAAATATTTTTTTTATAAACTTTTTTTTCATTTTTCCTAACAGTTGCTATGTTTTCCTTCATTTTTCTTTTTGCACTTTTAGAAATTTTTTTCCAAATTATTTTCTCAAACTTCTTTGGTAACAACCCCAAATCGTTAAGGTAGATCCTCCTAGTAAATTAATTTAAGTTATTATGTATGAAAGAGAAAGTATAGTTATTTATATCTATTCATGCATTTATTTAGGCTAAGATGGAAAGTCTGTTAAAGGAAATTTTTGGGATTTGGTAAAGAATAATTTCATTTTGGGGCAAGTAAAATAAAGTGAATAAATTTGGTAGGATTGGAGTAGTTGAAGGAGATTTTTATTTTATAGGAGATTTTATAGGATTGGAGTAATTGAAGGAGATTTTATTTTATAGGAGATTTTATAGGATTTGAGTAATTGAAGGAGATTTTATTTTATAGGAGATTTTATTTTATTCGGTTGAAGTAATAAATTTGGCAGCCTCCCTCCTCTTCCGTTCTCTCTCTCTGCCGCCATCTCTTTCCCTCCCTGCCGCCATCTATTTCCCTCTCTGCCGCCATCTCTCTCTCCCTATCTGCCGCCATCTCTCTCTCCCTCTCTGCAACCACCTCCCTCAATCTCTATCGCTTGTCTCACAACCAAAGTAACGGTCCTGCACTCCTGCCGCCGCAAGCACTCTGCGTCTCATGCACTCCTGCCGCTGCAAGCACTCTGCGTCTCACGCACTCCTGCCGCCACATGCTCTCTGCGTCTCACGCTCTCCTTCGCCCAGTTTTTTTGCAATAGCTCGGAAATGTATTCTCGGTTGCGGTTTCTTGCTCACTCGGCCAGATCAGTACCCTCCTAAGTGAGTATCTCAAACCCGATTGGGGTTAGTTGAATATTTTGATAAATAATCGGGAATTTCGAATTTATTTGGTAGAATTCCCCAACTTAAGTTAGTCCACAAGCCTAGTCTATCATAAGCGAACTTTTTGTTCGAGAGAGTCCTTACCCAAATTTTCAAGTAATTTGTTTTTTTAAAAAAATTTATTTTCTTGAATTATTTGGTTAGTTGTTTGAATTTTGAAGCTTTAATTGGATTATGTTGAGAAAATAATTCAATTTAAAGTAATCGTGATAAAAAGATTTAGATTTGATTCAATTAGTGGAAAATTGAATTTATTTGGGAGAGATTTAAAAGTTGGATTTAAATTAAAAATTGGGTGAGATTTAAGAACTTGATTAATTTCAGAAAATACGAGGATAAGTTAGAATTGAATTTAAGTTGGGGAATTGATTTGCTAGAAGATATTTTGGTTAAATAAATTATTAAGTGGTGGTTGGAAAAGATTGATGGGTTGAGGAATATTATATTAAATAAGTTGTGTTTTGTTTTGGGAAAAGGAAAAGGAAAATGGAAATTTAAATATATATATTTAGGGTTCTGGAAAAGGAAAAGGAAAGAGAATTTAAAGAAGTATATATATATATATATACTTAAGCCAATCTTGGATGTCAATGGGTTTGCAAGTTGTTGGCCAGCTGCTCTCTCTGGCATTATCCCTTTTCGTGAGTTACGCTAGGATTTCAAGACTTGGTTAGGTCTGTTTGGGTAAGTATTGTTGATTATCTCGTAATTTCATGAATTGGTTTTAATTGTTGTTACTCATTGAGGTTGGATTTTAGATTCAGGCTTCCATGGATTTTGGAATCAGAAACAAGCTGTCCAAGCGGGTTTAAGGGTCCATTTTGGTTGGACTCATTGTTTGAAGTATGGAAGAAGATTGTGGCTTAGTTGCACTTTGGGGTTTTAACTCAAGCATTTTGTGAGAATTGGCTGCTTGGTTAGCTATTTGCACCTAGTCTCAATGTAAGTGGTCTTACTACCTGAACTGCCTTCTCGCCATATGTTAGTTGCCATGATGTAATAGAATATCTAAGCCCCATGTGATATAGCATGCTTGTATGAAATTCCCATGTCTAAAGGATTTATGTGAATGATAATACATATGTTTGTACTATGAAATGTTTATGAACAGTACTGTTAATGTATGAATTTATGGAATGGAAGGAATGTGAATTTGTTTGAGCATGTAAGATGGGTAGCGGTAACTCCCCTACGTCGGTTGGATGTTCACTAGAGGTTGTGGTCCTTCGGGGTCACTAGAGGATGTGTTCCTTCGGGTTCACTAGAGGTTGTGGTCCTTTGGGGTCACTAGAGGATGTGTTCCTTCGGGTTCACCAGAAGTTGTGGTCCTTCGGGATCACTAGAGGATGTATTCCTTCGGGTTCACTAGAGGCTGTGTTCTTTCGGGTTCACCAGAGGTTATGCTCTTTCGAGTACACTAAAGGTTTGTGATCCTTCTGGATCACCAGAGGTAAGAGTTCCTTCGGGGGCTCCAGAGGTTGTGGACATCCAAAACCAACTGTAGGGCGAGTATAACCAGTTCCCTATAAAAGTATGTTAGATATGCATGTCTATGGTTGATGCACTTAAAGGATTTGGGTGCCTAGCCCGGCTCCGGTAGTGGCGTCACTTACTGAGTAATATAATTGCTCATTCTTTCATCTTATTTTTTTTTCAGGCAAGGGAAAGAACGTGCTGGCGAATGACAAGAGGAATCCTTGATGGCTTCACGGGACCCGCAGTAGCTTCCGCTTAGTACTGCATGTTTTAATGAGTTTTGTTAAATTGTCAAATTTTGTTTTGAAGTTTGTCTTTTATTTTGTATGTGGGTTCCTGTTCATGAAATTTTATTGATTTTTTTTATAGGGGTACCCCGAACCAAAAATTTTCTTTTATATGTTATGCATTGTTTTTCTTGAATTTAAATAAACATAAATTTTCATGGAAAGTATTGTTTCTTTTTTACTAACCGCACAGTGTCTTTCTTGAAAATTTGCATGCATTGAGTAATGGTCCGTTTAGATTGTATTAGTCGGGTCGTTACATCTATTCACAGTTGTCCAGGAATTTTGCAAAAACTGTCGTGTGGATAATTTAATGGATCAACCCTCAGGTAAGTGATCTTACTACCTGAACCGCCCTCTCGCCATATGTTTAGTTGCCATGATGTAGTAGAATTTCTAAGCCCCATGTGATATAGCATGCTTGTATGAAATTCCAATGTCTAAAGGATGTATTTGAATGATAATGCATATGCTTGTACTATGAGATGTTTATGAACAGTACTGTTAATGTATGAATTCATGGAATGGAAGGAGCGCGAATTTGATTGAGCATGTATGATGTGTAGTGGTAACTCCCCTACGTCGATTGGATGTTCACTAGAGGTTGTGGTCCTTCGGGGTCACTAGAGGATGTGTTCCTTCGGGTTCACTAGAGGTTTGTGTTCCTTCGGGTTCACCAGAGGTTGTGCTCCTTCGAGTACACTAGAGGTTTGTGTTCCTTCGGGATCACCAAAGGTAAGAGTTCCTTCGGGGCTCCAGAGGTTTGTGGACATCCAAAACCAACTGTAAGGCGAGTATAACCAGCTCCCTATAAAAGTATGTTAGATATGCATGTCTTATGGTTGATGCACTTAAAGGACTTAGGTGCCTAGCCCGGCTCCGGTAGTGGGGCCACTTACTGAGTAATATAATTACTCATCCTTGCATCTTATATTTTTTTCAGGTAAAGGAAAGAACGTGCTGGTGAATGACAAGAGGAATCCTTGATGGCTTCACGGGACCCGTTGTAGCTTCCGCTTAGTATTGCATGTTTTAATGAGTTTTGTCCAATTGTCAAATTTTGTTTTAAGGCTTGTCTTTTATTTGATATGTGGATTTCTGTTGATGAAATTTTATTGATTTTATTAGGGGTACCCCGAACCAAGATTTCCTTTTTTATGTTTATGCATTGTTTTTCTTGAGTTTATATAAACAAAAATTTCCATGAGAAGCATTGTTTCTTTCTTACTATTCAGCATAGTGTCTTTCTTGAAACTTGCATGCATTGAGTAATGGGCCGATTAGATTGTATTAGTCGGGTCGTTACATCTTTCTTCTTTTTTTTTTTTTTCAAAACCTCCTTCCAAAACTTTTTCTATTCAAATTTTGTTTTTGCAAAAGTTCTCTCTTAAACTTTCCAGAATATTTTTTTCAAATTTTTTTTCTTCATTTTTATAACATTTTCTATTTTTTCCTTTATTTTTTAAAACATTTTTCTTCATGCACTTTCAGAATTTTTTTTTCCAAATTATTTTCTCAAACTTCTTTCTTCTTTTTTTTTTTTTCAAAACCTCCTTCCAACCCTTTTTCTATTCAAATTTTGTTTTTGCAAAAGTTCTCTCTTACACTTTCCAGAATATTTTTTTCAAATTTTTTTTCTTCATTTTTATAACATTTTCTATTTTTTCCTTTATTTTTTAAAACATTTTTCTTCATGCACTTTCAGAATTTTTTTTTCCAAATTATTTTCTCAAACTTTTTTCTTTTTTTTTTTTTTCAAAAACTCTTTCAAAAAAAATTTTCTCTTCGAATTTTTGCAAAAATTCTTTTTCTCTCAAACTTTCCAAAATATTTCATTTTTTTTTGTTAAGAAAACTTTCAATAACTATTTTCTAAATACATTTTCTAAACTTTTTTCACTTCAAATTTTCTTTCAAAACCCCTATCTCAAAACTTCTTTCTCATCCGTTTTTGTTTTTGCAAAAATTATTTTCATAAAACTTCGAAACTCTTTCAGAAATATTTTCTAACTTTTTTCTTTCCCTTTTTTTTTATTTTATTTTTTCATTTTCGAAAGCTCTCTTTCAAAAACTATTCCCAACACGTTCTTTTTCTCTTCAAACTTTGTTTTCAAAACTCTTTTCAAAACATCACTTCAGATTTTGTTAAAAGAACTCTGTCAAAACATTTTTTCAAACCTTTTTACTTTTTTTGTTTTTTTTGGGAGGCTTTTCAAAACTCTTTTCAAAATACTTTCTCAAACTTTTTTTTCCTCTTTTTTTTTTTTTTTGTCAAAAAATCTCTTTCGAAAACATTTTCTCAATTATTTCACTTTAAATTTTGTTTTAAAAAGGCAAATTATCTTAAATGACAAAACTGCTGAAAATATTTTTAACTAATAGCAAAATAATACAGTCTATTTGCGATAGACCGCGATAGACTACTATTTGTGTCTATCGTGTCACAAATAGTCTATTGCTGTAAGCCCTAACTTGTAAGGCATGCTTAGCCTTAGGAAAAGCAAGCTAAGAAGAAGTCTATGTGTTATGCATTGAAAAGAGGAGTGGTTGCTGAGAGTAAAGGAGCAAAAATGGTTAAGTGTTGGCCACGGCTATGCGTTGTTGAGGTAGAAGAGTTATTATGTTTTGATAGAGCTACTATGCGTTGAAGGTGTAACCATGAAAAGTGTGGTATGCATTGGTGTGTTGGTGAAAAATCTGCGACGGCCAGCTTATCTTAAAAAGGAATGAAAGTGGAGGTTAAGTCGGCAACATATATATATGAGTGGACCAAATATTTAATCATTTTAGACACTTTCCAGAGCTCGAGTCGGTTTCATTTTTCAGACAATCAACGAGGGAAGGTAGAAGAAGGTGTTCATGTCGAATTCAAGTGAAATTCTATTCATTTTGGTGGTGTAACTTAAGCTGGAGCAGGAAGTTTGATTGTGGTAGTAAAGTCCGAGCATGGTCTAGTCATTGGAGAAGTGCGAGCTGTGGAAGTGGAAGATAGGGCTGAAATTTTGAGGTTAGTAAGTTAACTCAATATCTAACCATTTTTATGAAGGATGTTTGAGTTAAATTTAAGGGGAAACATGTAAAATTGTAGGTGGAAGTGATTGCTATTGATTTGCTAGGCAATTGAGAGCAACTGGAGGTTATTTGAGAATATCTCTCAAAAGGAGAAGGAACATGCTCTGAAATTTCGAGGCAAGTTAGAGAACCTACTCCTTTACAAGTTTGTAGAAGGGAGGAAGTTCTGAATTGTAACAACCCCAAATCGTTGGGGTAAATCCTCCTAGTAAATAAGTTTAAGTTATTACGTGTGAAAAAAAAAATAATAATAATAATATAGTTATCTTTATGTATTCATGCCTTTATTTAAGCTAAGATGGAAAATTTCGAAATTTGAGCTAAGGGAAAATTTGGAATTTAGAAAAAAAAAAAAAAAAAAAGAAAATTTTATCTTGGGGCAAGTAAAATAAGGTGATTAATTTTGGTGGGATTGGATAATTGAAGTAAATCTTGGTTGTAGAAGATTTTATTTGATTTTATTCGGATAATTGAAGTAAATCTTGGTTGTAGAAGATTTTATTTGATTTTATTTTGTTTGGTTGGAAAAGAAAAGGGGAAAAAGAGGAAGGAATAGGGAATTAGGGTTTTTTATAAATAGGCATCGATTTGCGTGCCAAAATATAAAAAAAAAGGAAAAAGAAAAAAAAATTTTCTTCTCCTTCCTCGCGTGCGCGCCGCCCCCCCTGGTTTTCCTTCTTTTTCTTCCGCCGCCGCTCCCCTCCCCGATTTCTTTTTCTTCCTCGCCAGGCAAGCGGCCGGCGAACGGCGATCATCTCCTCCTCTTCTTCTTCTTCTTCCTCGCAAGTGCGCCGCCGCGACCGGTCTCTCTCTTTGCAGTGCCGTCGCGATCTTCCTCTCTCTCTCTCTTTGCAGCGCCGCCGCGATCTTCCTCCTCTCTCTCTCTTTGCAGCGTCGCCGCGATCTCTCTCTCTCTCCTTGCAGCGCCGCCACGACCGGTTTCGGTCTCTCTCTCTCTTCGGCAGCCGCCGCCGCCGGTTTCTCTCTCTTCTGCCGCCAGTTTTCTCTCTCTTCCACCCCGGTGCTCCTCCGCTGCCGTTTCAATCAAACCATGCCTGATTTCTCGTCACCAAACCGGTAACGTGCGAGTAAGTACCTCGGACCCAAGGAAAAATTTATAGCTTGATTTGGTTAAAAACTGTTGATGCTTGAGACTTATGTGATAAAAATTCCCTTACGTGGCCGGGAATTGTGTTGGGTAAAAAGGATTAGAGCAACTGCAAGTTAAGCCACACTTGGTGGACCAAGAACTTTCCAACAGACTGCCGTGTGAATAAGTGAATATAATTGCTCAGGTAAGTGACTTTACTACCTGAACCACCTTCCCGCCTTATGTTTAGTTGCCATGATGAGTAATACTTCTACGCCCATTGAGATAGCATGCTTGTATGATTTTTCCCATGTTTTAAAGGATGTATGTGAAATGCTTATGCTTGTAGTATGAGATGGTTGTAAACAGCGCTGTTAGTGTATAAATCCATGGAAGTAAAGGAGTGATAATTTAAATTGGTCATGAGTACTGGGTAGTGGTAACTCCCCTACGTCGGCTGGATGTTGACCAGAGGTTGTGTTCCTTCGGGTTCACCAGAGGTTGTGTTCCTTCGGGTTCACCAGAGGTTGTGGTCCTTCGGGGTCACCAGAGGTTGTGTTCCTTCGAGTTCACCAGAGGTTGTGGTCCTTCGGGGTCACCAGAGGTTGTGTTCCTTCGGGTTCACCAGAGGTTGTGGTCCTTCGGGGTCACCAGAGGTTGTGTTCCTTTGGGTTCACCAGAGGTTGTGTTCCTTCGGGTTCACCAGAGGTTGTGGTCCTTCGGGGTCACCAGAGGATGTGTTCCTTCGGGTTCACTAGAGGTTGTGGTCCCTCGGGATCACTAGAGGTTTTGTGATCCTTCGGGATCACCAGAGGTAAGAGTTCCTTCGGGGCTCCAGAGGTTTGTGGACATCCAAATCCAACTGTAGGGAGAGTATAACCAGTTCCCTATAAAAGTATGTTAGATATGCCTGTCTTAAGGCTAATGCACTTAAAGGACTTGGGTGCCAGTATAACTAGTTTTCCTATTGAAGTATGTTGATATGCTTGTCGTATAACTAATGCACTTAAAGGACTTGAGTGCCAGTATAACCAGTTTCCTATTGAAGTATGTTGATATGCCTGTTGTATGACTAATGCACTTAAAGGACTTGGGTGCCTAGCCCGGCTCCGGTAGTGGGGTCACTTACTGAGTAATATAATTGCTCACCATTTTCATCTTTTTTTTTTTCAGGTAAGGGAAAGAACGTGCTGGCGAATGACAAGAGGAATCCTTGATGGCTTCACGGGACCCGTAGCAGCTTCCGCCTAGCATTGTTTTCTTTTTATAAGTTTTTTTTTTTTTTTTTTAAATTTTGTTTTGAGGCTTGTCTGCTATTTTGTAGATGTTTTTTTTCTGTTCACGGAATTTTGTTGATTTTATTAGGGGTACCCCGAACCAAGATTTCCTTTTTTTTATATGTTTATGCATTATTTTTTTTCCTTACTATTTAGCATAGTGTTTTTTTAAAAATATGCATGCATTGAGTAATGGTCCGATTAGATTGTATTAGTCGGGTCGTTACATGAATTTAGCTGGAAATACAATTCTTATCAGGTAGAAGTGGGAACAAAAAGGAAAGGAAGGAACTTTGTTGTAGGGTGTCGCTGAGTAAATAAAGTATAAGTAGTGAGACGAGTGTCGCTGGAACGCAGGAGGTTTTCCGTCTCACAAATCTCGCTGGATTTCACTAAGTCTCGTTCCTCAGGTAAATCTCGCTAGTCTCGCTTATCCATGTGGCGCTACTGTCGTGACCTATTGGGTATTTTCGTGGGTAATCTCGCTAGGAATGTGAAATCTCGTTAGTGCAATATTAAAAAAAAATGTCACATAAAAGAGACATAAGGAGAGAAAGGAAACAAATGGATTGGAACAATCCATAGTGCAATATTAAAAAAAACAAAAAAAAAAAAGAAAAAACAATGTACCAAATAGTTCAAGGACAAAACAAAATTAAACTAAAGTATCAAATAATATAAAAAAAAATGTCACACAAAAGAGACATAAGAAGAGAAAGGAAAAAAATGGATTGGAACAATCCATAGTGCAATATTAAATAAATAACATGTCCAAAATGGTTGCAAGACAAAACAAAATTAAACTAAAGTACCAAATAATATACCCAAAAAAAAAAATGTCACATAAAAGAGACATGAGAAGAGAAAGGAAAAAGATGGATTGGAACAATCTACCGTGCAATATTAAAAAAAACAAATGTACCAAATAGTTGTTGGACAAAACAAAATTAAGCTAAAGTACAAAATAATATAATAAAAAAATGTCACATAAAAGAGAAATAAGAAGAGAAAGGAAAAAAAATGGATTGGCACAATCCATAGTGCAATATTAAGAAAAAAATGTCCAAAATAGTTGCAGGACAAAACAAAATTAAACTAAAGTACCAATTAATATACCCAAAAAAAATGTCACATAAAAGAGAAATAAGAATAGAAAGGAAAAAAATGGATTAGAACAATCCATAATGCAATATTAAAAAAAAAAAAAACAAAGAAACAATGTACAAAATAGTTGCATGACAAAAAAAAAAATGGATTGGAAAGAAAACAATCCATAGTGCAATATTAAAATAATAATAATAATAATAATAATAATAATAATAATAATAATAATAATGTACAATATAGTTGCATGACAAAATAAAATTAAACTAAAATACCAAATAAGTACCAAATAATATACCTAAAAAAATGTCACATAAAAGAGAAATAAGAATAGAAAGAAAAAAAATGGATTAGAACAATCCATAGTGCAATATTAAAAATAAAAAAAATAATGTACAAAATAGTTGAATGACAAAACAAAATTAAACTAAAGTACCAAATAATATACGTAAATAAAATATCACGTAAAAGAGATATAAGAAAAGAAAGGAAAAAAATGGATTGGAACAATCCATTGTGCAATATTAAAAAAAATAAAAAAACAATGTACTAAATAGTTTCAAAACAAAACAAAGTTA
>QLSR01000489.1:0-24794 GCA_031780015.1 Citrullus colocynthis
ACATCTAGATGCCATGAACTTGGGAGAAACAACTAAAGAGGGAAATGCAACATCCATTCAGGAGAAAGCAAAAGCTATGATTTTCCTTCGCCATCATCTCCATGAGGGATTGAAGATGGAATATTTAACAATAAAAGATCCTTGTATCTTGTGAAAGAATTTAAAATAGAGATATGATCATCAGAAAACAGTCATTCTTCCTAAAGCTCATTATGAATGGATGCATTTGAGGCTCTAAGATTTCAAATCAGTTAATGACTACAACTCCGCATTATTTAAAATCAATTCAAAATTGTTGTTATGCGAAGAGAAAATTACTGATGTAGATATGGAGAAGACATTTTCTACATTTCATGCCTCAAATATGCTCCTGCAGCAACAATATCAAGAAAAAGGTTTTAAACAATTTTGAATTAATTCCATGTCTTCTCGTGGCTGAACAAAATAATGAGCTATTGATGAAAAACCATGAATCTCGACCAACTGGAACAACACCATTCCCTGAAGTGAATGCTGTAAATTTTAATAATCGTGGTTAAGGTCATGTTCGTGGTCGTGGTCGTGGTCGTGGTCGTGACCGTGGCAGAGGAAGAAATAATTATTCTTTTTCATGGTGGTCATTCTAATCATCCAAATTTCAAAAGAACCACTTGAAATGATGATTATAAAGGAAAAGCTCCACAAGATAAAAATTCAAAAGATAATGAGCATAAATGCTTCTGATGCGGGATGACTGAGCACTGATCTCGTGTTTGTCGTACATCAAAACACCTAGTTGATCTCTATCAAGCTTCCCTTAAGGAAAGAAGGAAAAATGTGGAAGCAAATTTTGCATACCAGGATAATGATATATTTGACCCATCCAATATGACAAATTTGGATGTGGCAGACTTCTTTGAATATCCTAAAGAGAAAATCAACACAGATGATGGCATAGCAAGTGCTTCTTTTGATTTTGAGAATATTTAGAATTGTTTTATCTATCTATCTTTCATGTTTTTTTAGTTAACCCTTGTATTTCAAGTTTTGTTTTTCTTATTGTAATTATCTTGTTTAAATGAAGAATCATGGACAATTTTCATATATTGAGTGACTCAAAAATGAAGAATGAAGATCTATGTCTAGCAGACTGTGCAACTACACATACGATACTTACAAATAGAAAATATTTTTTCAAATTGACAATGCTGAAAGCAAAAGTCAATACGGTATCAGGTTTTGCAAACCTGATTGAAGGATTTGGAAAAACAAATATTATTTTGCCTAGAGGAACAAAATTTACAATCAACAATGCATTGTTCTCTAGTCAATCAAAGAAAAATCTATTAAGTTTTAAAGATATACGTTGCAATGGTTATCATAATGAGACTAACAGAAAAAATGAGATAGAATATCTTTATATCATATCTCCTGACTCACATGAAAAACGTATATTGGAAAAGTTGTCTGCTTTATCTTTTGGATTATATTATACTCATATATGAATCATTGAAACATATGCAACAACAAACCTGAAGTTCATGAATCCAAATATATTTACAATTTGGCATGATCGGTTGGGTCATCCAAGATTTATAATGATGAGAAGAATCATTGAAAATTCAAATGAACTCCTTGAAGAACCAGAAGATTCTTCAATCTAGTGAATTATTATGTGATGCTTTGTAACGACTCGACTAGCAACTATCTAATCGGGCCATTACTCAGTGCATGCACAAACTCATAGAAACGACGTATGCAGAATAGTAAATAATGACTCATGATTTTCATGAAAATTTTACTTGTTGTCAACCAAGAAACCAGTACAATAGCAACTAAATGAAATTTTTGGTTCAGGGTACCCCTGAGTAAAACAATAAAAGAAACTCATAGGTGAAAATTTTGCGTAACAAATAGGGAGACAAGTCTTAAAACAAACTGGACTGTGGACAAAAGCTCATAAAAAGAAAACATGCAACAATTAGGCGGAAGTTGCTACGGGTCCCCTAATGTCATCAAGGTTTCCTTCTGTCATTCGTCGGCACGTTCCTTCCTTTACCTAAAAAAAACATAAGAGAAAAGGATGAGTAATTTTATTACTCAGTAAGTAACCCTACTACCGGGGTCAAGCTAGGCACCTATGTCCAATAAGTGCATCAAACATGTGAGACATACATATCTATCAAACATCATATTACTATAAGTGAGTGGTTAGACTCGCCCCACTGTTGGTCATTGGTGCCCACAAATCTCTGGTGAGTCTCGAAGGAGACACTTAACTCTGTTGACCTCGGAGGGACACAGTCTCTAGTGAACCCAAAGGAACACAGTCTCTGGTGATCCCGAAGGAACATAGTCTCTGGTGATCCCGAAGGAACACAGTCTCTAGTGATCCCAAAGAAACACAGTCTCTGGTGATCCCAAAGGAACACAAACTTTGGTGATCCCGAAGGAACACAATCTCTGGTGATCCCGAAGGAACACAATCTCTAGTGGACACCTAACCAACATAGGGGGGAGGGGGGCATTACTACTCATCGTACATGGTCAATAAACTTCACAATCATTTCATCACATGAATCTATACACTAACAGTAAGGTTCATAAACATTTAACAGCATGGGTTCATATACTAACAAGCACATATACTTTAAGACATGGAAAAACACATACAGGCACAGTATCTCATAAGTGGCTCTAGAACCTAACTATACCATGGTGACTACACATATGGCCTGAGAGCAGTTTAGGTAGTAAGACTACTTACCTTGAGTCTGGGTCCAAAATTGCTAAATGTACCGTAAGTCCTTGCAAAGATCCTGGATAAGATTGGAAGCAAAATCCCTAACTTGAGTTAATCATCGTCCTAACCCATAAACGAAACCAAAGTTACCTCAAGAGAGTCCTTACCCAAAGGATAGTCTGATCGCGGACGCAGAAGAAGGAGAAGAGCGTTGAAGGCGGTGAAAACGCGTGAACGCAAAGGAAGAAGGAAACTGGAGCGGCGACTGACGCGTGAACGCAGAGGAAGAAGGAAGCTGGCGCGGCGACTGTAAACGCAAACGCAGAGGACGGAAAGGCTAGCGCGGCAACTGACACGTGAACTTAGAGGAAGAAGGAAGCTGGTGCGGCGACTGAAAACGCAAATGCAGAGGATGGAAAGGCTAGCGCGGCGACTGACGCGTGGACACAGAGGAGGAATGAGAAGCTGGCGCGGCGAGAACGCATGCACGAGGAAGAAGGAACGTTGGAGGCGGCGAAGACGCGTGAATGTAGAGACTATGTTCTCTTTTTCTTTCTTTCTCTACACTCAAGAGGAGAAAGGTTTATTTATAATAAACCCTAATCCCTTTTTCCAATAATTTCACCTTTTCCTTTTCCCAAAACAAAATAAAATATCCTCTTCCTTGCCCCAATAAAATAAAATCTCATTTTCCTTATTTTATTTTGTTATCCTTTATTTATCCCATTTTTTTCCCACGATAAATTATCTCTTGCCAAATTCCAAAAGTTTCCTTAAATCCACCTAAACCTCACAAATCATTACAATTTACCAAATTTTACAACTTAACCCCTTAATTTAAATTAAATTAAATTCCTGACTTTCAACAAATTACAAATGATGCCAGATGACCTACATTAACTTGATAGGGGACTTTACCTCAATGATTTGGGTTGTCACATGCTTGCTCTCAAGGCAAATTAATAATTAGACCATTAACAGCAAAAGTGGGAATTGAATCACCTGCATTTTTTGAACGAATTCATGGTGATATATGTAGACCTATTAACCCACCAAGTGGACCATTTAAATACTTTATGGTATTAATAGACGCATCCAGTAGATGGTCGCATGTGTGCTTATTATCAAGTCGAAACCTTGCATTTGCAAGATTACTTACTTAAATAATAAGTTAAGAGTATAATTTCCTGATTATACAATTAAGACCATTCGTCTTAATAATGCTGGTAAATTTACATCCCAAACTTTTGATAATTATTGTATGTCAATTGGGATAAATGTTGAACATCCTGTAGCTCATGTTCATACACAAAATGGTTTAGCAGAATCATTTATAAAACGTTTGCAATTAATTGCTAGACCATTACTTATGAGAGCTAAGCTTCCTTCATCTGTATCAGGGCATACTATTTTGCATGTTCCGTCACTTGCACGCATTAGGCTAGTAGCTTATCATAAATATTCACCATTACAATTAGCTTATGGCTAGGAGCCAAATATTTCCTATCTAAGAATTTTTGGATGTGTAGTATATATTCTAATTGCTCCACCACAACGTACTAAGATGGGTCCTCAAAGGAGGTTAGGAATATATGTTGGATATGATTCCCCATCAATTATTAAATATATTGAACCCTTGACGGCTGATGTATTTATTGCACGATTTGCTGATTGTCATTTTAATGAGACAAATTTTCCAACATTAGATGTAACAATCCCAAATCGTTGAGATTAATCCTCCTAGTAAATTAATTTAAGTTATTATGTATGAAAGGGAAAATATAGTTATTTCTTTTGTGTTTTCATGCATTTATTTAAGCTAAGATGGAAAATTTTAAAATTTGAGTTAAGGAAATTTTTTGGATAATTTTAGTTTGGGACAAGTAAAATAAGGTGAATAAATTTGGTGGGATTGGAGTAATTGAAGGAAATCTTATTTTGTAGAAGATTTTATTTTATTTTATTTTATTTTATTTTGTTGGAAAAGAAAAGAAAAGGGGAAAAGTGGAAGGAGTGGGGATTAGGGTTTTATTATAAATAAGCTCATAGGTTTGCGTGCTAAAATAGAAAAAAAAAGAAAAAGGAAAAGAATTTTCTTTTCCCTTCTCTCTCTCTCGCGCCGCCGCCCCCCTCGATTTCTTCTTCTTCTTCTTCTCTTCTTCTTCGCGGCTGCCGGCTCTCCGATTTTTCTTCTTCTTCCTCGCGCAGCAGCGCCGCTGCCGCCGACTCTTCGATTTTTCTTCTTCTTCCTCGCGGCTGCAGCGCCGCTGCGTCGGCTGTCGGTTCCTCCTCTCCCTCGCGTCTGTAGCACCGCTGCCGCCGCCTCCCAGCGTCAGGCGCCGCTATTTTTTTCTCCTCCGCGCCGCCACTGCCGTTTTGGTCGGTACCGCTGCCGCTTCAGCCAAACGCTCGCCTGACTTCTCGTCACCTAACCAGTAATGTTTGAGTAAGTAACTCGGACCCAAGGAAAATTTGTGGCGTAGTTTGGTAAACTATTGGTGATTTAGACTTATGTGATTAAAATTCTCTTAGGTGACCGGAAGTTGCGTCGGGTAAAAAGGATTGGAGGCAACTGCGAGTTAAGCCACGCTTGGGTAAGAACACTTTTTAATTTACTTGGAATTAAATTGTGGTGAGACTAGACTTGTGGACTAATCAAAGTTGGGGAAATTTTATTCACAGTTGTCCAGGAATTTTTCAAAAGACTGTCGTGTGGATAATTTAATATAATTGCTCAGGTAAGTGGTCTTACTACCTGAACCGCCTTCCCGCCATATGTTTAGTTGCCATGATGAGTAAAATTTCTAAGCCCCATGTGATATAGCATGCTTGTATGAAATTCCCATGTTTAAAGGATGTATGTGAAATGCATATGCTTGTATTATGAGATGTTTATAAACAGCGCCGTTAATGTATGAATTCATGGAATGAAAGGAGTGAGAATTTAATTGATCATGTATGATGGGTGGTGGTAACTCCCCTACGTCGGTTGGATGTTCACCAGAGGTTGTGGTCCTTCGGGGTCACTAGAGGTTGTGTTCCTTCGGGTTCACCAGAGGTTGTGGTCCTTTGGGGTCACTAGAGGTTGTGTTCCTTCGGGTTCACTAGAGGTTGTGATCCTTCGGGATCACCAGAGGTTTGTGTTCCTTCGGGATCACCAGAGGTAAGAGTTCTTTCGGGGCTCGAGAGGTTGGTGGACATCCAAAACCAACTGTAGGGCGAGTATAACCAGTTCCCTATAAAAGTATGTTAGATATGCATGTCTTATGGTTGATGCACTTAAAAGACTTGGGTGCCTAGCCCAGCTCCGGTAGTGGGGTCACTTACTGAGTAATATAATTACTCATCCTTTCATCTTTTATTTTTTTTCAGGTAAGGGAAAGAACGTGCTGGCGAATGACCAGAGGAATCCTTGATGGCTTCACGGGACCCGTAGTAGCTTCCGCTTAATACTGCATGTTTTTAATGAGCCTTGTTCAGTTGTCAAATTTTATTTTGAGGCTTGTCTTTTATTTTGTATTTGGATTCCTGTTCATGAAATTTTATTGATTTTATTAGGGGTACCCCGAACCAAAAAAAAAAAAAAAAATTCTTTTTATATGGTTATTCATTTCTTTCTTTGGTTAAATAAACAGAAATTTCCATGAGTAGCATTGTTTCTTTCTTACTACTCAGCATCGTGTCTTTTCTTGAAATTTGCATGCATTGAGTAATGGTCTGATTAGGATGTATTAGTCGGGTCGTTACATTTGAGGGAAGAATCAAGAAGTTGGAAAAGGAAATTGCATGGAATGCATCATTATTGTCTGATTTAGATCCCTGTACAAATCAATGTGAACTTGAAGTTCAAAAAATAATTCATTTGCAAAATATAGCAAATCAGTTACCAGATGCATTTATAGATGTAAAGAAAGTAACTAAATCACATATACTCGTTGCAAATGTTCTGTCGAAAATTGATATCCCAACATAGCAAGTTGTCACTAATGAATCTGGAACACGCCAAAAGTGTGGTAGATCAATGTCCAAAGATAAAAATCCTCGGAAAAGAAAAATAAACGATAGTAAAAAAGACTTGGTTGAGGATGTAAATATCCACGAAGAAAGCCTAAACATGACTGATAATCCAATTAGTGAAGAAGATGAAATACCTAAAGATAATAATGAGATTTCCATAAATTATGTCATGATAGGGAAAAGATGGAACCAAACTCATGTAATTATTAATAACATTTTTGCATAGAATGTTGCACTTGATATTATATCTAAAAATGAGGATCTTGAACTAAAATCTGTTGAAAAATGTCGACATAGAAAAGATTAGCTTTGGTGGAAAGAAGCAATCGAGGCAGAATTAAACTCATTTTCAAAACGTCAAGTTTTTGGACCAGTAGTCCGGACACCAGAAGATGTCAAACCTATGGGATACAAATGAGTATTTGTGAGAAAAAGAAATGAAAATAATGAGATTACAAGATATAAAGCAAGACTAGTTGCACAAGGTTGTTCATAAAGACCTGGTATTGATTATGAGGAGACATATTCTCCAGTGGTGGATGCAATTACATTAAGATATTTAATTGGTCTAACTGTGTATGAAAATTTGGACATACATCTTATGGATGTTGTCACAGCATATTTATATGGATCTCTTGATAATGACATTTATATGAGAATCCCAGAAGGATTTAAGATACTTGAAATACATAAATCAAGTTCTCGATAACTATATTCAATAAAGTTACAGAGATCACTATATGGATTAAAACAATCCGGACAAATGTGGTATAATCGCCTGAGTGGATATTTGTTAAAAGAAGGATATCAAAATAATCCAATATGTCGATGTGTTTTTATAAAGAAATCACATCTAGGATTTGCTATTATATCTGTATATGTTGATGACCTAAATTTAATTGGAACTCCTGAAGAGCTTTCAAAAGTAATAGAATATCTTAAGGAAGAATTTGAGATGAAAGATCTCGGAAAAACAAATTTTTGCCTTGGATTGCAAATTGAGCATTTAACAGATTGGATATTTGTTCATCAGTCAACCTATACACGAAAATTTTTAAAAAGATTCTATATGAACAAAGCACATCCATTAAACATTCCAATGGAAGTTCGTTCACTAGATGTGAAGAAGGATATATTTCGGTCTCGAGATAATAATGAAGAACTTCTTGGTCCTGAAGTACCATATCTTAGTGCAATTGGTGCACTTATGTATCTTGCTAATAATACAAGACCAGATATTGCATTTTCAGTAAATTTATTAGCTAGATACAGTTCTTCTCCAACAAAAAGACATTGGAATGGAATTAAGCATATACTCCGTTATCTCCAAAGAACGATTGATATGGGTTTGTTTTATTCAAATAAATCAAATTTTGACTTAGTTGGTTATGCAGATTCTAGATATTTATCTGATTCACACAAAGCTAGATCTCAAACAGGTTATCTGTTCACATGTGGAGGAACTGTTATATCCTGGCGATCAGTGAAACAAACTATAACAGCAACTTCCTCAAATCATGCTGAATTTTTTGCACTCCATAAAGCTAGTAGAGAATGTGTATGGCTAAGATCAATGACTCAACACATTCGTGAAACATGTTGTTTGTTTTCTAGTAAAAATTCTCCAACAACATTATACAAAGACAACATAGCATGTATAACCTAATTCAAAGGAGGATATATTAAAGGAGATAGAACAAAACATATTTCACCAAAACTTTTCTACACTCATGATCTTGAAGAAAATGGCGACATCACTGTACAACAAATTTGTTCGAAAGACAACTTGGCAAACTTATTTACAAAATCATTACCGACTGCAACCTTTGAGAAAGTGGTGCAAAACATTGGAATGCGGCGACTTAGAGATCTCAAGTAATGTTCCTACGAGGGAGAGCAAATGTATTATATTCTTTTAAAAGCATTAGATTATATGAAATATGTACTTTTTTTTTTCCTTCACTATAATTTTTTTCTCATTGGTTTTTTACTAGTAAGGTTTTAACGAGGCATATTTCATATAATATATAATGGAAATCTAAGTAGGAGTATTATAAATATTATATTTGTAATAGATGTCCATTATGTAGCCAAACTTAGTGGCTAAAGGTCATATGTCTCCTAAGGACACATCCTTAGTGGCTATGAAATGTCATGACCTACTTGCCAAATTGCCTATAAATAGAGGTTTTTTGTGAATATTGTAATACACACATTGGAGAGAAAAGAAGAGAAAAAATTGGTGAAATTTGAGAATTTTTTATTTTTCATAAAATCCCACTTTCTTTATTTTAGTTTATTTTATTTAATGTGGTTATTTTAATTACTTTTATATTATTTTATTATTTTAATATTATAATTTTTCGATTTTCGTGCTCCCGTTTTCTTCATTTTGCTTCTCAATTTTACAACAGTTAAAAATTTTTGTGAAAATGAATGTAAAAAAAAAAAAAAATTAGAGTAATGAAATGAGAAAAAATTATCAAAACAATTTTACAATTAGATGATTTATAATTAATTTATTATAATTTTTCACATTCCATTCATTCAATCCTCAAAAGTGTAATAAAATCATATTAATTTATCTCACACCACATTCTTAATAAATTTTAGGTTACATTTTTTTGTTTTTAATATAAATTAATAGAACATATATAGTTCTCACATTTTTTTTTTTATAAAAAAACTGGAAAAAATTTTAATGTTATTTTCCACTTTCAACCCATTAAATTTTCTAATTACTTTCTTTGTTTATTATAGATTATATAGATTCGTATTGTTATATAATAGAACTTTTTCAAACTCAATAAAATAATTTAGGCCTCGTTTTGTAACCATTTCGTTTTTTGTTTTTGTTTTTGAAAATTAAGGCTATAGATATTACTTATGCCTTCAAATTTATTCCTTTGTTATCTACTTTTTAACAATGATTTAAAAAACCAAGCCAAAATTTGAAAACTAAAAAATGCTTTTAAAATTTTGCTTTTGTTTTTGGAATTTGACAAATAATTCAACTATTGTGCTTAAGAGAGATGCAAATCAATAGAAAAATAGGGAAAATAGGCTTAATTTTTAAAAACAAAAAACGAAACGATTACCAAACGGATCAATGATTTTATTTTCATGTTATACTTAAAGTTCGTTCTTATAATTAAAGAAAAATCTTTAAATTCTTTATGAGTAAAGTAATAAAGTTGGTTGTGTTCCATCATTTTAGTTCTTTGTTACATTCTTTTTTATTTTTAATCTATTGTTGGCAATTAATAGTTTACTACTTATAATTGATTACAATTTTCTTTAGGCATTAAGGTTTCATGATTTTTATATGAAACACGCATGTAACAGATTGATTTATTATTTTCCATCATTATTTCAATAAAATAATAATATATTAATTATAATAAAACAATTAAAAAAAAGTACCCTAAAAAAGTAACCAAAAAATTTCAAGATGCTAGAGCTATACGTATTCTTCAAACTAGATAGATCAACGAATTTTTTTTACACCAAATATTTACACAAAAAATACTTTGAATATAAAAGACCCAATAAAAAGACAGTAACAAGAAAAAAAAAAAACCTCTTATCTATACAATTATTTCTTCCTAACAATGGGTAGACAAACATTCTTATTCAAATCCCTCAAAGTTGAGGTGAATTATTTCCAACTTGAATGTACCAACATCTTGAGATGTTTTGAAGATTGAAGAACGAAAAAGAAAGATTGAAGCTTTAGTTGTTGGTAGAGAATGGTAATCAAGGAAACACATTCTTATAGTAGTAGGAAATTAAGAGTTACAAAACCTTTTAAACTATAAAACTATTAAAAATTCATTTTTGAATTAAATTAAAAAAATTCAAGTACGAGAAACTTTTATATTCCAATTTTTGAGTTTCCATTATACTTATTATTGATAATTAATATAATTAATTAATTGTATACTTTATTGATAACTAGTAGTTAATTATTTATATGTTATTTATAATTAATCTTTAATTGCATCTTCTGTAAATAAGTAAATTAAGGAAGGGACTAGTAAATTAAGGAAGGGACAGTGTCCAAATTTTTTTTTTTTTTTTTTTGAGATTCTCACTTTTTTTTAATATATTATAAATTATATATATATAAAAGGTAATTGTGAGGGATGAATCACTTACTCTCCCTTTTTCCCTATTGTTTTTTAAATAATTATTTCCCTTTTTTAAAAATACTCTCTGTTTTTTATTTCATTCATGTTACTTTTCTTTTAAAAAAAAAATGATTACAATTTTTTATGTGTTATTTCCAAAAAAAAAAAAAAACATTAACATTTTTAAATATTATAATAATTAAGAAAATTTGAATTTCATATTCTAATGATATTAGGTGTAACTGAATTTTGTTCATAGTAAGTTTATAATTATTTTAAAGAAAAATTACAATTGTAGTCTTTTTCTTGCCAAAATTAATCTAATTTTTTTAAAAAAAATTATAGCTATTAAATGTTTACGAAGATTTTAAAAAATAACATTTAAAAACTTTAAAAATTAATTTTTAATGACCTTTTATTTGAAAAGTACTACAATTTTACAAATACATATATTTTTGTTTTTGAAAAAAATACATTTTTGGCCTCTAAGATTTTGTTAGGTTGTATTTAGGTTATTGAGTTTTCAAATCCGAAAATTTTACCTGTGAGTTTCACCCTTGTTCTTCTGTTAGATTTTCCATTGATTCTAATGGAAAGTTAATAGGATTCCTTTTTTAAATTAAATAATATTTTTCTTAATTTTAGATTTTATGTTAGGTGATAACCAAAAAAATATGATGGAGGGAACTTTGGTAGCACGATGCTATCAAAAGCAAACCTCATAGATAAAATTATTAGATTGTGAATTGAAATGAATCTTCCTAATAAAAAAATTAAAATTAAAAATATTCTATGAAAAGGGTTGTTTTCAAATATAACAAAATGAGCAATTTATTTATAAATATAGCAAAATTTCCCTATACACTGATAGACAGGGAAATTTTGCTATATTTAAAAATATTTTCAACAATTTTGACATTTCAAACAATTACTCCTCTCAAAAAGTACAATAATGTGGTTTATAATTTTATCCATGAGGTTTTGTCTTTTTTTACCTCCTTTGAAGCGTTGATGTAGCCTTTTTTTGGTGTTACTTCCAAAAGATTCACTTACTTGTTCGATTGATCATATGCGCTCCCAAAAGTATTGATTTTAACTTCTTGTCTATGCCTAGCCTAATTCATTAGAAATGATAACTAACAGTCTTAATTATCTAATTAGCCAATTAAATTAGATGAAACACTTACTAAAAACTTGAACTAACTGCATTATGCTCTAGGGATTACGCTAGGGTAAATTTTCAATAGGAAACGCCTAATTAAAAATCTCACATGGTTTCCCCTAGATTGATTACACAATGCTAATTGTCATCGATTCAAAATTTTACAAGATAGTCTAACTTGTTGCTTCTTAAAGATTAACATATAATTTATATGTCATTTATTATATGCTAATCAAAAGCATCCAATCATACAATAAAGAAGAGTTTGTCAGACAATCCAAGATAATATGAATGTTAATCTATTAAATCATAAAGAAACCCAAAGGACAAGAAATATAAATCAGTTTGATAAAGAAGAAAACCTCACAATCAATAAATATTGGGTTTTTCCTACTCTTAAGCTAGACAACGAACCTTAGCAATTCGCTAGGGCAATATCCCAAAATTCGTCCATTTTACTTGATTACAGAAAGAAGATGGAAATAACTCTAAACGATAATGTTGTAGATGGTTAAAGGATGAAAAAACAAACACAATGAGTGGTCATTCGCCCAAAACAGTCACCCGGATCAAAAGATATGACCTAAAAACCGAAGTGTTATTTTTATAACTGCACGATAGCATCGGGCGCCACGGGATAGTGCTACACCGCTATGTAAAAAATGCTGCCTACTAATATTAGTGCCTGGATGAGATCCTTAAGGGGCGTTTTGGTCTTTTTGGTTTTGATTTGACCTTATTGCTGAAGGATTTGAATCCTCAATGGAAGCAAATGATCGTCTTATGCCAATAAATTTCTTTTGAAAAACATAAATTACAAAGAACATGCAATTTGGATAAACTAAATAAACCAGCATGCCATTGAGAAAATTGAAGAGTTAAAAGTATACTTCTACTTTCAAAGACCGTCTTCGATGTAGGAGGTAAAGCTTCTCACCAAATCACGAACCAGAGAAACATTCTCCAACAAATGTAGTAATTATTCTTGGGACCCCACCAAAAAAAGCTTCCTTAGTATTCTCAGGAAGAATCAAAGAGGAGTGTGTGAGTTCTCTTTTGATTTAGTAAGGAAGAAGAATTTGAGAGAAAGAGAGAATTTAAGAGGAAGAGAGAATTTTTCCACAGAATTGTTTCTGCAATACTATAACTCCTCTCACCAAATTTTTTCATTTTTTACATATTCTATGAAGAAGAAGGGAAAATAGTTCTCCATTACGTACCATGGGAGTTATTTTAGTATAATAATATTAATAATATTATTAATTATATAATATACTAAATCATATTTAATATATATAACTAAATAAAATTAATTAATTAATCAATAAATTAAATATCACATATTTAATTTAATTTGATTCATATTCAAACAACCTTCTCTCATATAGTCTATAGTTTTAATATGAATCTCATTCATATTAGTTTTAACCTATAGTTTTTATATGAATCTCATTCATAACTAATTAATATTTAAATAAGATTTAAATATTCATCTCTCTTGTATAAATTTTGAATCTTATTCAAAATAACTTTATATTATAATGTATCTATATACATTATACTAATTGTGTCATATACAATTAACTCCCTTAAGTACCACCAAATTTTCCATAAAACTTAATGCAATTAGACTTAATCCGAATTTTGCATGTCTTTCATCGGTTTGTTTTAATTCTAATTTGTCTATTATGACAATTTAATTTTGGTCTTTCAAATTAAATTAATTAGGTGTCAATTATAACGAATTTTGTAATGACAAACTAATGAATAAGAATATTGAACAGAGAAAATCTAGTGTAACCCAAGCTAGAGCTTTTTTCATTTGAATTTTACTCCCTTTTAATTACGCATTTTATTTTATGCAACTTAAATTTTCTTGCAACCAATCTTCTCGGAAAACCCCCTTTCGGTTACATGGAATTGAAAATTGGCTAATTGTGATATTTGAATGCGCTCTGTGTTCAACCTAGCTTCCCATTACTATTGTTTGTCAAGGTCAAAAAAATCATTTGGCACGGAATTGGGCGACGAATTTTGTCTACCAATTTGGTATCGTTGTCGGGGAGCCAAAAAATTTCTCTTTCGAGGATTTTTCAATTCCTTGCGTTCTTTAATTTTTTGTCCTTTGTATGATCCGATCCTCCCAGGATCGAAATTCTCTGTTGTATTTTGCAGATCTTGGCAGAGAGGAAAGGCGATGCACGAGGAAAGCTAGAGAACGAAGAGCTTTAGAAGAACACACCAGTGCATAAGGCATAGTTGAGGAGTTCGAAGGAGAAGAAGAAGAGACACCAATGATACAACCTGAAGAGCAAACACTATGGGACCTTTCGGCCCCAAATGTCGAGGCAGCTCTATGCATTACCTATCCCACCATGACAGGTAATTTTGAATTAAAATTGGGCTTAATTCACTTACTTCCCTCATTTTCTTGATGTGTAGGTAAGGACCCCAATAAGCATCTGAAGGAGTTTATCATTGTTCCAACTAGAACACAGACATCCCTCACCCCCTACTTAAAATCCAACATTGTCCCCAAAGCACGAGACGAATAAGAAGGGAAATAAAGAACTTCCATGAAATTTGGCACATAGGATGGCGGTGATGTCTGGCTCACAAAAATAATCCTCTTTTCTACTCCCATCGAACAAGAAAAACCTAAGAGATCAAGAGAAAATGGAAGAATTAAGCTCAAGCAAAAAAAAAAAATAATAATAATAAAATAAAAAATAGAAATATAAATCCTAGCTGCCTCCAAGTAGCGCAAATTTTTAAGGTCGTTATGCTTGACCGTACTCGGCTTCATCAGCCATGCTCATCAAAGATTGCCAAGCTACTATCTCACACCCCCAACTTAGGAGGTGTCTGAAGGGAATTGAATCCCCACAGAAGCGTGTGATCGCGTTCTTTGATTTATTGAAAGAATTAAAAATATAAAAAGTAAAGAAAAGGTTAAGCATCATACTTTTGTCGATCTATAATTTCAATATTCTCCTCGAACCGAACCGATAGTCTTCTTTTTGTAGTCTTCTTTTTCCAAGAGATCTTCCTTGCTATGACTCTAGCAAGGATCCGGTTTAGGAGAACCTCTTCTTGAAAGAATAAAGGGAATGAGAAGAAGTATTTTCTTAAAACTTTTCCAAGAAAATTGTGAGAAATTATAGAGGGAGAGCTTTAGAATAATCGTAAAGATTATTCTTGTAGAGAGTCCGTTCTATGAGGGCTCTTAAGGGCTCTATTTATAGAACTCTATGGGTTATTCCTAATATTAGGATAACCCCTCTGCATAGATTTTAAATTAAATATTTAATAATATTCAATATTAATAAATATTTACCCAAATAATATCTCATATTAAATGGTTTAAAATATTTAGATCTTATTTAAATATTTATTTTCCGCATAATCTTTAATTTGGATTGCATCCAAATTAAATAATTAATTATTTGAATTCAATTCAAATTAATTAATGAATTAATTAATTCAATTCAAATTAATTAATGAATTAATTAACTCTCTCTCTATTTATTTATATGGATTTCATCCAAATAAATAATTAATTATTTGAATCATATTCAAATAAATTAATTCTCCATATTATAGAGTTATAGTTTGAATCTTATTCAAATAAAGTTTATAATAAATCATGTAATTAATTGTATCAAATACATACAATTAATATTTTTCCTCATAAATTTGAACATTTCAAATTTTTCTTTCAACATAGTTGATCCTTGTTGGTTTGTGGTGAGCTAGCAAGGGGACCTTGTGGACCTACAAATTATAACCTCCAATGATCAAAGATTAATTAATTAAACTCTTTAATTCAATTAATCTTCATTCATTAACTACAAGGCAAACCACTATAGACCCATAGTTGAACTCTTATGCATTGTAGGACAAGTTGTGTCCATGAATATAATCAGTATAAGCAAGTCAATCCTTCACAAGTTGTTCATAATTACAGCTAGGTCAAATGTCCATTCTACCCTTGTAATTACCTTTTATCCTTAAGTACCACTAATTTCTCTAATGAATAATTTGTTTATGATCCAACCATAAACTAAGTCCCTCTTGGGCCAGTGAATTACATCTTATGAAGTTATGTTCCCAGCTCCCCATTTAGTCAAATCCCCAAAATGGTCAGCTTATTGAGTCAGCAACTTGGGTCACTCTCACCCATGCAAATCAAAGGATTGATCTCGAAGAGAGGAGTTCATAAGTCACTCAGGATTAAGATCGAGTCGCATATGATCATCCTATGAAATAATAATCTCATTAATTAACAAATTTGCAAAGGCAAATTAAATATTTTGCGGTCAGGTCTTATACAAACGCTTTGTATAGGATACCCCCACTCACATATCTCCACATGAACAGTTTGGATCAAACCATTTGTAACTATTACAAAGTGGGCTGTATCCATAGTGCCATCAAGATAAGGCACCCAACCTTATCCATATACTATAGACCTTTAGGTTATTCCTCGAATATGATCCACCCGTATGTCAACGATGTACATGTCCAAGACTTCATGCAATAACCTTGGACTTTTTTCCATTACTGGATAAATTAATATTGCACAATTCATAATTAAATTAATTAACTAATCAATTACGAGGCTTAAGTGCACAAATCCCAACAATCTCCCACTTGCACTAAAGCCGGTGAGACATGTATCCTAGGGCATACTCTATACTCAACATGATCTCCCACTTGCCCTAGCAAAGAAGAGACATGTCTCATAGTCCTAGACATTCTAGGTGACTCTCATTCACTTTAACCTAGAGAGTGTTTTTATATAAATCAAACCATATGTCATTCAAAATTATCATGGTCACTACATGATACTTTCTCTCAATATTCCTTATCGTAGAAGTTGGTGTCTATTAATATCCTTAGTCTTAGCCTTTGCACCCTAATTATCTCATAGAAAGTGATAGACAAACTTAAAATTGAAAGTGTGGTTACACAAAGTTTTGCTTCACAAGCAAAAACAAATGTATTGTGTACCAATCTCCACCACATAGGATAAAATTTTATCTTACTATAGATTTCTCTAAATCTTTGTAAGACTCAATGTATGTTGTGAAAGATCAAATTTTAACAACATACACAAAATTTATCATTGTCTATAGATACTTTGAGAAAACTGTTAATTTTTTACACAATGGTCACACCATTGATATAATCAATATAACCAACAAATTGCATGTTAAGTCTCATTTATGCATTAATTATCTCATACTGAGCGAAGATAATTAATTATATGTCCTCAACACTTGAGGTGTCTTCCTTAGACTTAACATGCAATTTGTTGGTTATATTGATTATATCAATGGTGTGACCATTGTGTAAAAAATTTCTGATTTTTCATGCACGCTTAAGTTCTTTGTCTACCTATATTAGGTTTCACATGTTTAGAATTGTATTACTTAGCTTGTATTTTTGTTGTTACCGCGATAGGCCCCACAGATTTGATTGTGTCTTTTATGATGAGTTGTAATGTAATGTAGATAAGGAAAAATTACTTATATGCCTGTTGAAAAAGATATGCAGAAGAAAGAAAAAAAAAAGATAGAGAGAATGTTGTGCTAAAAAGAAATATCATGAAAAAGAGAAAAAGAGAGAAATAAAACTTGTAATGACATGCATGACTTGGGGTAGAAAGAGCTGCCTTTACTGTGATTAGTTAGGACACTCGCGAGAAAAGAGTGAGTATAGTTCTCTGCAGCAAATGTGTGAAAGCTAATGCCCCTAGGTAAAATAAATGCAAGTTAGGACATTAGAGTTCGAATTCATGCACCTCAATTGAAATATTACCACTTTGATTTTTTTGGACACTTGATGATTTGTGCATGTGCCACCATTGGAGAAAAGCAAATCAAGGACAATTTAATGTCATTCTAAGGTGCTAGAGACTTAATTAAAAGGGCTTTGAACTCACTTTTGCATGAATAGGCGTAGAATTAGTTTTAAATTATGCTTCATTGATTGATTATGAGTTGATACCATATGCATGCAAGTTGAATCCTAGTTGACTGCTGAGACTTGAGTAACAAGCCTTGGATGATTGAGTGAGCATAAATTTGTGTGACTGTGTGCATTATTCGACCTTGCTCAAGGACGATCAGGAATTAAGTTGGGGGTGTTTGATAGCACCTAAAACGGGTTATCTTCCTCAACTTAACTCGAGATCGTTGTGTTATTTAATGTGTCAAATATGTTACTTTGTAGGTTTTGAGCACTTAGCAGGTAGAACGGGCGTTAGCAGTTAATTGGAGCTAAAACAAACCAAAACAGAGCTCTATTGCATCAACCAGGAAAGTGATCTTTTAAATGACCAAAATGCCCCCAAAGTTATAACGCAACGACGCCACCTAGGCGCCGCTGCGGTGCTTTTTCCTGAGAGCAGATCAGTTAGCGAAGAGTAACAACGATGCGGTGCTGCATAGGAGCACCACTGCACTCCGAAGTTGAAGGGCGGAAGAAATTATTGTCAGCGTTGCAGTGCTGTCCCCAGTGCTGCTACGCTCTGACCTATCTTTAAATAATAACCTCGATTTTTTGGTTAAGAAAGCAGCCACCAACTCGAATTCTCACCTCTTTCTCTCTATTTTTCTTCTTCCTTTTCATTATTTCATGTACAAACCTGATCATTGGATGCATATAACGATGCATCGAGGCTAAGGTAACATATTTTTAGCTTGGGTATTCGGGATTTTCCTTGTAATTAGTGTTCTTATAAGGTTTCGAACTTAATTCATTGTATGCATGATTTAATTCTAAAGTTTATATTATTATGATCATATTGTCGACATTGGTGTACACTTTGATTGTTACTTGGATTGAATTATAACTCGTGACACTTGATTTTATGTCAATCTTAGATGCAATAGGTTAGGTTAGCTTGTAAATCCAATTTGTTGGCAAGTATTGCTCTAATCAACAAAGGATTAAATCAATAGAACATTTAAGCTAGGTCTTTCCAGAAAACTTAATGCAATTAGACTTAATTCGAATTTTGCATGTCTTTTATTGGTTTGTTTTAATTCTAATTTGTTGATTAGGACAATTTAATTTTGGCCTTTCCAATTAAATTGATTAGGTGCCAATTATAACGAATTTTGTTTTGACAAACCAATGAATAAGAACATTGAATAGAGAAAATCCCGTGTAATCCAAGCTAGAGCTTTCTCCACTTGAATTTTACTCTCTTTTAATTTCAGCATTTTATTTTATGCAACTTAAATTTTCTTGCAAGCAATCTTCTCACGAAACCTCCCTTTCGGTTACATAGAATTGAAAATTATCTAATTGTGAGATTCGAAGTGCTCCACGTGTTTGACCCGGCTTGCCACTACTATTGTTGGTCAAGTTCAAAAAATTCATTGGCACGGAATTGGGCGATGAATTCCGTCTGCCAATTTGAACATTTCAAATTAAACCAAAATGATTGATTCTTATACAAAGCCTTAATGAGCTAGTAAAAAGACCTTATGAACCTATAAATTAGAAGCTCCAATGATATGAGATTAATCAATTAAACTCTTTAATTAGATTAATCAATATTCTAATTGTATGTTACTCCATTAAAGACCTACAATTGCACTCTTTGCGCTATAAATATATTTACACTTCTTGGGACTGGTGTGTCCTAAGTCTCTTGAATAAAATAAGAAGTCATTGTACCTATCTTATGCTTTAACTCAATCCAGTAAACTAAGATTTCATGGTGATTTTGTGTAAACTTAAATATGTATGTGGTTGACATACAAGGTTGGATCATGTTTAAATAATAACCAAAAGGTCTGTAGTATAGAAATAAGATTAGGTGCCTTATTCTGGTAACACTACAGATACAACCCACTTTGTAATTGTTACAAGAAGTTGTAAGTGTTATAAACGATATGATTTTAATCGTTCATGTGGAGACATGTGAGTGGAGGATATCTTATACAAAGAGTTTGTATAAGACTGGATTATGAAATGTTTAATTTCTCTTTGTAACGCCGTGAATTAAAGAAGATAACATTTCATAGGATGACTATAGGGTGACTCAACCTTACTCCTGAGTGCGTTATGAACTCCTGTCTATGAGGGCAATCCTTTTTTATCTGTATGGGTGAGAGTGGCCAAATTGCTGACTGAATAAGCCTACCATTTTGGGGATTTGTCTAATTAGGAAGGTGGGAACATATCTTCACAAGATGAATTTCAATCCTTCCCGTGTTTAGGGTAAGTAGATAAATTACTACCTTAAGAGCTAATTTTGGGTCTTGAACAATAAGGTCTCACTCTCTCACTGGCCCGAAAGAGGTTAGTTTGTAGTTGGACTATAAACAATTTGTTCATTAGAGGGATTAGTGGTACTTAAGAAGTTAGATATAACTACAGGGTAAAACGGTAATTTGACACAGCTGTAGTTATGAGTAATTTGTGAAGGGTCGACCAACTATTGATTAGTAAATTTTGTGGATACAGAAATATATCTATAGTGCGAAGAATGCAACTGTACGTTTTTAGTGGAGTCATCCACAGTTAAGAATATTGATTAATCTAATTAAAGAGTTTAATTGATTAATCTCATATCATTAGAGCTTCTAACTTTAGGTCCATGACCCCCTTGCTAGCTCATAAAGGATGAGTATTAGAATCAAACCTATTGGTTTAATTTTAAATGTTCAAATTAATAAGGGGATTAATTGTATGTGATACAATTAGCATAATGCATATAAATACATCATAATATAAAGTTTGTTTTGAATAAGATTCAAAATTTATACTTTATATGATAAGAGAGATGAATATTTAAATGAGATTTAAGTATGAATTATATGAATGAGATTCATATTAAAACGATAGATTATGTACGAGAAGGTTATTTGAATATGATTCAAATTTAATTTAAATATGAGATATTTAATTAATTAATTAATTAATAATATTATTTTAATTTATTATATTAAAAATAACTTCCACTTAGCGACTGAAAACACAAACACAGAGGAAGAAGGAAAGCTGGCGCCGCGGCTGACGCGTGGACACAAAGGAAGAATGAGAAGCTGGCGCAGCGAGAACGCGTGCACGAGGAAGAAGGAATGCTGGAGGCGGCGAGGACGCGTGAAAGCAAAGACTATGTTCTCTCTTTTTTTTTTTCTCTGCACGCAAGATGAGAGAGGTTTATTTATAATAAACCCTAATCCCTCTTTCCAATAATTTCACCTTTTCCTTTCTCCAAAACAAAGTAAAATCTCCTCTTCCTTGCCCCAACAAAATAAAATCTCCTTTTCCTTTCTCCAATAAAAATAAAATCTTCTTTTCCTTATTTTATCTTGTTATCCTTTATTTATCCCCTTTTTTTTCCCAAGATAAATTATCTCTTGCCAAATTCCAAAGATTCCCTTAAATCCACCCAAACCTCACCAATCATTACAATTTACCAAATTTTACAACTTAACCCCATAATTTAAATTAAATTATCTTTACTACTGAAAATTAAATTCCTGACTTTCAACAAATTACAAATGATTCCAAATGACCTATATCAACTTGATAGGGGACTTTACCTCAACGATTTGGGTTGTCACAATCTTCCTCCCTTACGAAACTTTCGTCCTTGAAAGTTTTACTGCTGGAACAACTCCGGATACTTTGACCTCATTTCATCCTCTCGCTCCCATGTTGCTTCCTCATGCTGGTGGTTCCGCCAGAGGACTTTCACCAGTGCTATATTCCGGTTGCGCAGGACCTTCACCTCCCTTGCAAGGATTTGCACCGACTTTTCCTCATAACTTAGATCTTCGCTCAACTATAAAGACTCAAAATCAACCATGTGGGATGGATCCACCATATATTTTCAAAGCATGGAGACATGGAACACGTTGTGAACTGAAGAGAACGACGGTGGCAAGGCCAAGCGGTAGGCCACGGGGCCAACTCGCTCTAATACCTCAAATGGTCCAATGAACCGAGGACTTAACTTCCCCTTTTTCCCGAACCTCAAGACACCGCTCATAGGTGCCACTTTCAAAAATACCTTATCACCCACCTTAAATTCCAGGTCTCGCCGTCTTGCGTCGGCGTAACTTTTCTGCCTACTTTGAGTTGTCTGCATCCTTGCCCTGATCTTCTGTAGAGCCTCGTTGGTGAGTTGTACTAACTCTGGCCCCAACAGTCTCCGTTCCCCAACCTCATTCCAGCATACTAAAGTTCCCCAACCTCGTTCCCCAACAGTCTCTGTCAGACACTATAGAGACTGGTACTCCATGTAACCTTACCACTTCCTTGATATAAATTTGAGCCCACTTACTCACTGAAAAGGTAGACCTTCCCGGAAACAAATGCGCCGACTTGGTGAGTCTGTCTATAATGACCCATATCACCGTGTGACCTTTCGCCGTTTAGGGCAAACCCACTATGAAGTCCATGGCTACATCCTCCCATTTCCACTCGGGTACTGCCATGGGCTGTAACAACCCTGCCTGCTTCTGCCTCGGGGCCTTCACCTGCTGGCATACTAGATATTTTTTAACGAACTCAGCTACTTCCCTCTTCATATTGGGCCACCAATAATGACGTTTCAAGTCCTGATACATCTCGGTGCTGCCTGGATGTATCGCGAATGGGGAGTTATGAGCCTCTGACAACAGCTCCTCTTTAACCACACTACCTGCGAGAACACACAAACGACCTTGGTATGAGAGACCACCAACAGGGGATACCAAGAACTCACTAATCTGCCCCATCTCCACTTGGCGAAGTTTCTCCCTAAGGTATGGGTCCTCCTGCTTGGCATCTACGATCCTTTGCCTCAAGGTGGGTTGCACTGATAATTGAGCTAACTGGGAAGTAACTTCTCCTAGCGCCACTGCAATACCTGCTCGCTCAAGGTCCTTGCACAAAGGGGTCTGGTCAGTAATCAGAGTTGCTGAATGAACCGCCTTTCTGCTCAAGGCATCTGCTACTACATTGGCTTTTCCGAGGTGGTACAGGATTTCTACGTCATAATCCTTTACTAAGTCCAACCATTTGCGCTGTCTCATGTTCAACTCCTTCTGAGTAAAGAAGTACTTCAAGCTCTTATGGTCTGTGAAGATCTGGATCCTTTCCCTGTACAGGTAATGCCTTTATATCTTCAGAGCGAAAACAACAGCCGCCAACTCTAAATCATTGGTCGGGTAATTCTGCTCATGACTTTTTAACTGTCGAGATGCATAGGAAACCACCTTTTCATGCTGCATCAGCACACAACCCAACCCCTTTTTGGAAGCATCACTATACACAACAAAACCCCCTGACCCATCTGGAACAGTAAGTACTAGTGCAGAAACTAATCTCTGCTTGAGGTCTTGGAAGCTCTCCTCACAGGCCTTACTTCAAACAAAGGGAGTACCTTTTCTGGTCAACTGAGTCAAAGGCATGGCTATATGGGAGAAATCTTTCACAAACCAACGGTAGTAGCCAGCTAAACCCAGAAAACTGCGCACCTCAGTAACTGTTGTAGGGCAAGACCAGCTCGTAACTGCCTCTATCTTTGCAGGATCTACTGAGACACCGTCTTTTGACACTACATGCCCTAAAAAGGATACTTGCTTCAACCAGAACTCACACTTAGAAAGCTTAGCATATAACTTATGTGCCCTTAAGGTTTCGAGAACCTTTAGCAGGTGCTCTCCGTGCTCTACCTCTGTTTTTTAATAAACCAGGATATCATCAATGAATACGATGACAAAAGTATCAAGGAAGTCTCTGGACACTCGGTTTATCAGGTCCATAAATATCGTAGGGGCGTTTGTCAGGCCAAATGACATAACGATGAATTCGTAATGCCCATATCGGGAACGAAAAGCGGTCTTAAGGACGTCACTATCCTTTATCCTTAACTGATGGTACCTTGAACGAAGATCAATCTTGGAGAAAGCTGTGGCTCCCTGCAACTGGTCAAACAGGTCGTCAATTCTGGGGAGAGGGTATTTGTTTTTTATAGTCACCTTGTTTAACTCTCTGTAGTCAATGCAAAGGCGTAGCGAACCATCCTTCTTTTTCACAAACAACACCGGTGCTCCCCAAGGTGACACACTCGACGGAATAAAGCCCCTGTCAAGCAACTCTTGCAATTACACCTTAAGCTCTCTTAGCTCCGCTGGGACCATACGATAAGGGGCCTTGGATATGGGAACCGTACCCGGCTCCAACTCTACGGCGAAGTCAATCTCCCTCACTGTGGCAAGCCTAGAAGGTCCTTTGGAAAAACGTCCGGATAATCTCGAACCACTGGTTCCGAAGTCAGGGTGGCTTCCCCTTCTCTGACGTCTACCACACTAGCCAGAATACCCCAGGTACCCTGGTTAAGCAATCTGCAGACCTTTAGAGCTGAAATGACCTTGGGCAGGACCATCTGAAATTATTATTTAAATTACTTTTTAACAAAAAGTGTGTTAACTTGTTTAATTAAGCCCACACCAATAAAACTTTATAAAGTTTAACTAAATCCTATTCACCTCACTCTAGAATTGTCATACAACAAAATATAACAAGCACAAGGTCAAAAATACTATCTTTAGGACCAAACTGTACTCAGCCTCAAACAAGCACATTGGTTGGAAAATCCTCTCCCACAGAGTATTTTATTTAAAAAAAAAAAAATTACCAAGTTTAATTTCTTTATAAGAAGGATAGGAACTTTATCAACATATGTGAAAGTTCTTCATATTTGTGTTGTTTTTGGGTCAAAATAAGATTGGTTGATAATGGTAAATCA
>QLSR01000494.1:0-25101 GCA_031780015.1 Citrullus colocynthis
AACGTGTAAAAGATTATTAGAAAGAAAAATATGTATCAAAGAAACAAATAATGGAATGTATTAGCCAAATAAAACTTGGATAAATATAAATTAGAGAAAAAATGTTTTTTCAGAAAAGCTATTTTTAATTAAACTCTTTTTATAAAAATTTTTTGAAATATATTTTTGAAAATGTTTGAAAAGTTATTTGAGTGGTTGTTGTTGAATGAGAAATTTCAGCAAATCACAAGTCGCCACGTCATCACAACAAAAGCTCAAATTCTTCATAAAAAATTATAGATTGAATCAAGTCGGGTAATTTAAATTGTTTGGATGCAAGGTCCAGTAAAATTCAAGCTCATTGTGAAATTTTGAGTCATGGGCCCAAGCCCAAGCCCAATCTTTTGAGCCTAAAAGCAATTGGCCCAAGCGTATGAAGGCCCATAAAAACTCTATAGTCAGAAACTCCAAAGGCCGATCTAAGTAGATCAACAAGTTGGAGGCCAATCCAAATAAATCATCAAGCCCCAAAGGCCGACCACCCAAGAAGGTCAACAAGCTAAAGGCCGATTCTCCCAAAAGATCATCAAGCCCAAAGGCCGATCACCCAAAAAGATCAACAAGCCTAAAAGTTGATCACCCAAAAAATCATCAAGCTCAAAGGTCGATATCTAAGAAGATCAACAAGCCCAAGGATACTAAGTTTACTTTTTGAGAGAAAGAATTAAATGATCAAATGTTAAAGATTGTACTCACAACACTAAAATCAATACAAATATAAAGTTCAAATTCCACGAATTAAATTTCTACAAAAATTTTGATGAACAATTGCAAACACTTCAATTTTTTTCAAAATGACTTATTTTTAAAATTAAATACCTAAGAAATTAAACCAAACACATCATTTATTAGACACATATAAACCATTAAAAATGTTTTTTTTTTTTTAAGAGTTACTTGATAAATAGCTTTTGAATAATAGACAACTACCTTTCTATTCAAAATAGCAAACAGATGAACGAGTGTTTTTCTTTTTCTTTTTCATTTTTTTTTAAATACGAAAAGAAAATATGTAATGGTTGGTGGTAAAATAATTTAAGGGGAAAACATATTTCAATCAATTTTCATAAAATAATTTGATAGAGATTAAAAAATATTTGTATGGAGGAAAAAAGTGGTTAGACTAGGATATGACGAACCTTGGAGGCAAGAATATAAGGCTCATCTAAACGACTGAAGCAAAGTAAACTTTAATGCTTTTAATGAAACATAATATAAATATAAGTAAAATATGACTCTAAATTTTTGGAATTTTAATATATAAAAAAAATATATCAATAGTTAGGATGTTATCAATTGAGGAGGACACTCATCCAAAAGCATCATTAACTTTGTTAATTCACATTCATGCAAAAAGATATTTTTAAGTTTCTTTACTCTAAAATGAAAATTTTATATTGTCTTCAACTCATGATACTATTTATTATCATCTCAATACGCTTCCAAACATGTAAAAAAGATAATAATAATAATAATAAATAAGAAAAAGAAAAGACTTGACAATGTAACTAAAATCTAGTTTTTGTTTAAAGAAATTAAAGGTGTAAATCTTATCACAAAGAAGGTGTTGATTGTTTCTAGAACAAATGATGGTTATCCAAAAAATATATATATATATATATATTCATTATATAATCATTTGAGCAAGAAAAATGTTTTGTAACAAATAATTCTAACATTTGGTTTTCTACTCTCAATGCGTTTTCCAATTCCCATTCTAACATTTCGACCAAAAACAGTGTAGAACTACTTTTAAGTTTTTTTTTTTTCTTTTTTTTTCATATATATCTTTTTTCAAAAATATTTTTATGTTATACTTTTGAAAAGTGTGTTTGGTATGCTCTAAAAAGTATTTCAATTTTTTTCCTTAAAAAGAGACGCTTTTCAACATGTAATCTGATTATTTCATCAACACTTTCATCGATATTTTTATATCTTTATATATTTAATATCGACATGAAGGATGAAGATATTTTCATTATATCGTAATAAAGTCCACAAAAGGTAAAAGATAAACAACAAAATGTCACCAATGTAAATATATATAAATATAATAACTTTTATTTTTTTGTTTTTATAATTTTTTTTAAATATCCATTGACATTTTTGTAAAATTAAGACCTCGACATTTTAAACTTTCAGCCTAACATCCCCTAAATTTTTAAAATGTCTTTTAATTTAATTGTTGGGAATGACCTACATTTTTTGCCCATATAATAACTTTGAAGATTTTGAATTGTTAAACGGATTTGTATACAAAGACTTGAATGTAAGCTTCTGCATTGTGATTATGGTGGGAAATAAAAACTTTCCCCCACACACACGTTGCCCTGCTACTGTCGTCCAATCAGATGAGTAAGTTCAGGTAACTACGCTCACGCATAAAAAGAAAAAATTTTTGAACTACTGTCTCCTCAATTTTTCACCAAGTTGCAATTTAGCACAGAGGTCGAGCCATTGTTAGCTTTCAAGGAGCAAAAACATTAGATTACTTTGTTTTTATTTAGAATTAAGCAAAAACAAAAGGTTAATGAAATTACATACTTTGGAAAGGAATGCATTGATGGGTCTACCTCCTTGCGCTCCAACTTTACGAGGTCTAATATCTTACCACAAGGTCTAATATGTATATATATATATATTCTCTTGATCCGACCTCTTAACTCAACCTTCTCTCTTAGCATAAATGGGCTGAACTATCTGAGGTTGTTTTCTTTACCTTGGGCCTTAATAAAATATATCGGCCATAATGAGCTCTCGATTATTACCGTCTTAATCTTGGGCTTTAATTTAATTAGGGTTAGTTTTACCCTTTACAATAATAATAATTAAAAAACCTAAGGTCCTATAATGAAAAAACCTAAGGTACTATTTACAATAATAATAATTACATGACTTAGGGAAAATTTTTCTTTAATTAGAAAATAATTTTAATATGAAATGCGATGGGTGAATTTGTACCCAATTTGAAATAGGTAAAAAATCATGAAAATAAAAAATAAAGTGGACCTCCAATTTGATATAATCCTAACTTAGTGTAGGATAAGGGAAAGATTCATCTCATTCTAACCCTAAGAGGAAAAGGTAAACTTTATCTCATTCTCCCTCTAAACTCATCATTATATATAACTCCATATAAGGTAATTTTAATTAAATATGAGATTTAAGAACTTCATCTGGAACTTAAACTTCTAACTTCTTCTCTATTTCTAATGCTATATTGAAACTAATAGCGAGTTTGTTTAAATCTCATGCTATTAATTAATAACTAAATATGAATGACACAATTATTTTGTTATAATCCTTTGTCTTTTTTGTAAAATTGTGTGCTCTAAAAAATAATACTTCCAAGTTGAGCTTTAAGTATCTAGCTTAGAACAATTTAAAAAGGTGAACCGTGAATTCTAACTTAAGAGGGAAGGATAATGTTATGTGTGAATTTAGACATGATATGGAATAGGCCAAAAATTAGGAAAATATTATGGAAGATAAATACTATAAAGTAGACTTTCAATTAGATCTCATCCTAACTTAATGTAGGATAAGAGAAAGATTCATCTCATCTTAACTATATAGAGATCTATCTCATTCTCCCTATAATTGCATAATTATAATTCCATATAAAGTAACTTTAACAGCGTCTAAGATTTAAGAACTTCATCTTGAACTTAAACTTCTGACTTATTCTCTATTTTATAGTTCGTCTCTAACTTGGGCCTTGGAGCCATTTTTCTTTATTTCACTATAAGAACTTTTACCTATTTCGATAATTTTTTCCCGACACATGAATTTTCATCGACAAAAATGGCCTTTTCTTGACGCAACTTCAATTGGTTGGCTAAACTAGATAATTCAAGACTTTTTATTTTTGTATATATGCCGACGAAAAGTGGGACTTATGCCGACGCAAACGACGTCGACAAAAGTCAATATAGAACAAACAAATACGTTTTTTCCCTTAGATCTATACCGATGAAATATTTGGCCTATGTCGATGCAAATATTTGTCGGCAAAAGTTGACCTAAAAAAAGTTTTTCTTCTGGATCTATGCCAATGAAAATAGAGGCTTATGTTGACACAATCTTACGTCAGAAAAGTTTAATTAAAAAAATCCTTCCCCCTCCCCCCCTTNTCACTTTAACACATTTTAGGAACTTAGTAGGTGTTTTGAGAGTCAAAGTTGCCACTTACACACTTTTTGGGAGTTTTGTAGTTTAAATTGGAGAGTGAAAGTGACCCTTGTTAAAGTATCATTAGGTTTGTGAAAAAAAAATATCTAACTTTTTGTCCTAACTTCTAAAGGATAAAAATTTGTCCATTTTATTCAAATATGAATAAGGATTGGATTAAACTTAGAGATAGATTCTCAAGAGAGTATATTGATGGTGTTGCACAATTTGGNGCACTTTAACACATTTTAGGAACTTAGTAGGTGTTTTGAGAGTCAAAGTTGCCACTTACACACTTTTTGGGAGTTTTGTAGTTTAAATTGGAGAGTGAAAGTGACCCTTGTTAAAGTATCATTAGGTTTGTGAAAAAAAAATTATCTAACTTTTTGTCCTAACTTCTAAAGGATAAAAATTTGTCCATTTTATTCAAATATGAATAAGGATTGGATTAAACTTAGAGATAGATTCTCAAGAGAGTATATTGATGGTGTTGCACAATTTGGGGAAATGATCAGGCCACACTAAAGGTCTTGGATGGAACCCAAAACCCAGTTTAGCTAAAGGTGGTGTATCTTCCTCACAGTTTGAGGAAGAGATTGGGAATAAGTATGAAAATTTACAAGAGAAAAATGTCATGTTAAAGGTCACAATTTTTTAGTTTTCAAGATCAATTGACTGAAATGACAAGACAGTTAGGTGGCTGTCTAGCAGTTATGGTAGTCACTTCGAATATGTGTGTTTTGGTGGATTTAGGAACTTACTTTGGTTGTGTGGCTATCTTGCAGTTATGGTAACCACATTCAAATATGTGTGTTTTAGTGGATTTAGGAACTTACTTTGGTTGTATGGTTATCCTGCAGTTATGCTAGCCACATTCAAATATGTGTGTTTTGATGGATTTAGGAACTTACTTTGGTTGTGTAGCTATCCTGCAATTATAGTAGCCACATTCAAATATGTGTGTTTTAATGGATTTAGGAACTTAATTTAGTTGTGTAGCTATCCTGCAGTTATGGTAGCCACATTCAAATATGTGTGTTTTAGTGGATTTAGGAACTTACTTTGGTTGTATGGCTATCCTGTAGTTATGGTAACCACTTCGAACACGTGTGTTTTGGTGGATTTAGGAACTTACTTTGGTTGTGTCTATCCTGCAGTTATGGTAGCCACTTCAAACATGTGTGTTTTGGTGGATTTAGGAACTTACTTTGGTTGTGTGGCTATCTTGTAGTTATGGTAGCCATATTCAAATATGTGTGTTTTAGTGGAGTTAGGAACTTACTTTTTAGATAGTAAAATGGTTGTTTGTAGTGATGTTTTAATTATAACTATTGACAACATGTTCATAACTTGCATGTTTAGTCATGTCTTATAATCATTTAAATCTATTTTTCTTTATATATTTCTTCATAATATTTGTTTTTTTTCCTATTTTAGGTTGTATGTGTGAATTCTCAAATATTGTGTTTCTGGATACTGCAAGAAGATTTTGAGATGATTAATTTTTTTGGTTTAGCATCTTAAGTATATATTTTGGCTTAGGATTGTCAAACTTTTTTTTATTTAGGGGATTGTTAAGAAGTTATTTTGCTTTAACAATCCTAAGTATATTTTGCCGTAGGAAATGTAAACTTTTTTTGTGTTGGGGGTTTCTAAGAAGTTTTTTTGGTTTAGAATCTCATTTATTATGGCTTAGGGAATGTTAACCTTTTTTTGTTCAAGGGATTTGTAAGAAGGCTAATAAAATATACATAATGTTCTTATTCTAAGAATTTTAGTAATTATATTGAACATTAATGTTATTTTTAATATATAAGTTTAATTTTATTATATTTGTTTGAAGATTAAATTTTGTTGTATAGAATTATTAAATAATAAAAAATAAAATTTTGGTTATTTAATTATTACTATTTAAAATTTATAAAATTGAAAAAAAAAAAACTTATGCCGACACATAATAAAATGTCGGCAAAAATTGAACAAAACCTGAAAATGTCCATTTTCTAAAAATTAGGTTTTTGCAGACGCAACCCAATTTGTCGGGATAAAGTATATGCCGATGTAGAGAATTGCGTCGAGATAATTGTATTTATGCCGACAAATCTATTTTAGTCGGCACAAAGTTTCTGCTAACGCAATATGTTGTGTCGGTAGAAGTAGATTTACTATTTTTGTCGGGAGGGACTTCTCCCAATATGGATATGTCGTCGTTTTTATCGACACAAGAATATGGGTCAGCATAAGTTTTCCCAACGAAATTTGGACTTTTGCCGATGTTTTATTGCGTCGGTAAAAGTGAAAATTTTTGTAGTGTTTTCTAGGTCATCTCTTCCCCAAATTACAAATTTATCATTACTGTCATGTGAAAGTCAGGGTCAAGTGCATTTGGAATCCAAATTGACATCAACAACCAAATATTAAAATTAATTATTTTTTTATGTAATTGAATCTTATTCAATAATTAAATTCTCCTAATATATATTTCCTTATTTGAATATCATTCAAATTAAACATATATAATAATGTATCTTAATACATTAATAATTTTATTTGACATTTAATGTATCAAATATAATAAATATGTTTTACCTTTATTTAATATATCAAATATATGTAAATCAATTTGAACAATTCAAATTTTATTTCAACTAAGTTGATCCCTGATTGTTCTTATGAGCTAGTGAGGGGACCTTATGGACCTATAGACCAAGTCCCTCTCGGTCTAGGGAGAGGGACTTGGTCTATAGGTCCATAAACCAAGTCCCTCTCGGTCTAGGGAGAGGGTGAGCCCCATTCTTCAAGTCATAAATCAACACCTAAGAGAGATGCTCATCTGTTTACCCTATGTATGGAGGAGCGAATTCCATCTTGTGAAATTTCGTATTCAACCCCCTATTTGGTCAAGTACCCAAAATAGTAGGCTTATTGAATCAACTACAAAGGACAAACACTCACAAGCAGGAGTTCATAACTCACTCAAAATTAAGATCGAGTTACGTATGATCATCCTATGAAATACTAATCTATTCAACTAACGAATTTATAAAGAAAGATTAAATATTTTGCAGTCCAATCTTATTCAAACTATTTATATAGCATACCCCCACTCACATGTCAACACATACAATTTGAATCAAATTGTGTGTAACTATTACAAAATGGGTTGTATCCATAGTGTCACAAAGATAAGATATCCGACCTTATTCATATACTATATAGACCTTTAAGGTTATTTATTGAACATGATCCACTCGTATATCAACCACATCCTATTAAAGATTACATTAATTACCTTGGATTTTTACTGTAATTTATAATATAATATTGGATATAAAATAATTAAACTAAATAATTCATTAATTACGAGGCTTTAACGCTTGGTGTCTAGAAGTTTGTTGAACCGAGCTAGGCTTAGAATTGTACTTGAAGCTTACAAGGTTATCCTCACAAAAAATTGTAACTTTGTTGTAAGGGGCACTTAATTGATAGCTTTTTTGTTAATTTAAACATTATTCTTATTACTACTATGATGAATAAAAGTATTTCTCATTCTCCTTATATCATTGAATCTATTACTGTGTGGGATGGTAGATTTAGGTCAACTGAATGTTACATCGATCAAAAAACTCTAAGCATAAATCTTATCAATGCATTTGAAACACATGAAAATGGTATATGTTCGATATGTGTAGAAGCAAAGTTTAACAAGAAACCTTTTAAACCTGTCATTACCAAATGTATGAAATTACATTAATTAATTCATTCTGATTCGGCTAATTTCAAAAACACCATTAGTAAAGGTGGGTAGTATGTTTTTGAAATATAGAGCATAAGTAGAAATCAATTAGATAAAAAAATTAAAAGGTTAAGATCTAATAGAGGTGGTGAATATAGTGGTAAATCTCTCAAAGAGTTTTATGAACTAATTGGTACTATTCATTAAATGATCGCACCTTATGTTGGCTTTTTGGCTTTTAATATCAAATTAATTAATTAATTAATGTTTTGATGATAACAAACATGCTTTGATTTACAAATAATTAAATACACTTTATTTACTAACAAATTTAGTCTTTTTAAAGTGTTCATTGTGTAAAGCTCGAGATAACAATTCCAACGCAATTTGAATCACCCAAATCGGAGCTTAAACGAAAAAGATATAGTTGAAACAAGCTTAACGAAAAATTTACGAGCCAATGATGTGGCAAATTATTTTTCATCAAATTGGACCAACCGAAAAATGTTGCTTGAAGCATGGGAGGAATAGCACATGGTGGATTTTTGATTTTTGGATTGGTTTTGAAACGAAAATGAATTTAAAAAGCAAATAAATTTAATATTAATATATATGTTTGTGTTTGACAACTAGTTGACTTTAAAATAAAATGAATTTAATATTATTTTATGTTTGTGTCTAACTATTAGTTTTTTAAAAAAAAAAAGAAAAGAAAAGAAAAAATAAAAATCTCTATCATGGATTTGTCTTCTCCAAGATCTAAAGGTCCAAATTAAGTTTGGTTTTCACCTACTTCCCTCTCTTTTTAAATTCATCTTTTTTTTCAAAATTTCAAAAACTTTCATTATTTTCAATCCTCCATAATTCATCGATGTAAGCACTGACTTGTAAAACCAAGTGTNTACTATGATGAATAAAAGTATTTCTCATTCTCCTTATATCATTGAATCTATTACTGTGTGGGATGGTAGATTTAGGTCAACTGAATGTTACATCGATCAAAAAACTCTAAGCATAAATCTTATCAATGCATTTGAAACACATGAAAATGGTATATGTTCGATATGTGTAGAAGCAAAGTTTACCAAGAAACCTTTTAAACCTGTCATTACCAAATGTATGAAATTACATTAATTAATTCATTCTGATTCGGCTAATTTCAAAAACACCATTAGTAAAGGTGGGTAGTATGTTTTTGAAATATAGAGCATAAGTAGAAATCAATTAGATAAAAAAATTAAAAGGTTAAGATCTAATAGAGGTGGTGAATATAGTGGTAAATCTCTCAAAGAGTTTTATGAACTAATTGGTACTATTCATTAAATGATCGCACCTTATGTTGGCTTTTTGGCTTTTAATATCAAATTAATTAATTAATTAATGTTTTGATGATAACAAACATGCTTTGATTTACAAATAATTAAATACACTTTATTTACTAACAAATTTAGTCTTTTTAAAGTGTTCATTGTGTAAAGCTCGAGATAACAATTCCAACGCAATTTAAATCACCCAAATCGGAGCTTAAACGAAAAAGATATAGTTGAAACAAGCTTAAAGAAAAATTTACGAGCCAATCATGTGGCAAATTATTTTTCATCAAATTGGACCAACCGAAAAATGTTGCTTGAAGCATGGGAGGAATAGCACATGGTGGATTTTTGATTTTTGGATTGGTTTTGAAACGAAAATGAATTTAAAAAGCAAATAAATTTAATATTAATATATATGTTTGTGTTTGACAACTAGTTGACTTTAAAATAAAATGAATTTAATATTATTTTATGTTTGTGTCTAACTATTAGTTTTTTAAAAAAAAAAAGAAAAGAAAAGAAAAAATAAAAATCTCTATCATGGATTTGTCTTCTCCAAGATCTAAAGGTCCAAATTAAGTTTGGTTTTCACCTACTTCCCTCTCTTTTTAAATTCATCTTTTTTTTCAAAATTTCAAAAACTTTCATTATTTTCAATCCTCCATAATTCATCGATGTAAGCACTGACTTGTAAAACCAAGTGTTAGGGAGAGCAATGCGATTGAGGTTATGCGTTGCTAGTGGAGAAGTAGCCAAGAAGTAGAGCAAAATTTTAGTTAAGTGGTGGTCAAGACCATGCGTTGGTGAAAGTAGCGGGAAGCTGAATTATTTGAGGAACCATGCGTTGTTGATTGAATCAAGAAGGGTTGTGAGATGAAGTAGTTGTTGCATCGACGGATAAGTGGTCATTGGCGGGAAAAGAATATGCTTGAACCATGCGTCGAAGACAGCCATGCACTGAAGTCATATTGCGTCCAAGACAGAACGGTCCTGACGCGATGAAGCTAGTGGTGTGAATGACTATGTTGTATGCGTCGGAAGTATGAGGCGCCGAGAACACCATGCGCTGAGAATGGTTAGTTGCTGAACACGCTGGAGGAGAACATAGACATGAGTGCCTTGCGTCGAAGGAAAGACCAGCGCTAGCCTACGGGTGAGGGGTAAGTCGGCATTATCATCTCGGTACTCGTGAGGGATAAGACGACAGTATATATATAGGTAAGTTTAATTATTTTCAGACATTTCGAGAACTTAAGTCGGTTCCATCTTTCAGAGAAACCACCAGAGAAGGAAGAGGAAGGTGTTCTTATAGTTTTTGGGCGAAATTCTACCCGTTTTGGGTGCTGAAATCCGAATTGGAACAGGAGACTGATTGTAGACACACAGACTGAACAGTGGTTGATGTTTGGAGTAGAACGACTCAAGGAAGCCGATTTTGGGGCTGAAATTTTGAGGTTAGTAAGTTAACATAATTCCTAACAAGTCTTATGAAGGATGGTTGAGCTGAAACCAAAGTTTATCACATGAATCTTTAGGTAAAAGCAGCAACTACATAACTGCTATGCAATCCGGAGCAATGCAGAGTGATTTTGGCATAACTGGAGAACGAAAAAGAGTTAAGTTTTGAAATTTTGAGGTAAGCTGTGGGACTTAATTCTTTACAAGTTTGTAGAAGGGAAGAAGTCTTAATATGGGCTGGAAATGCATTTTTAGCAGGGATTAAGCAGAGAGATCAAGGCTATAGCAGTCAGCTTTGTTAAAGAGTAGTTAAAGCTCAACGTGGATATAACAGCAGGAGTAAACTGCACACAAGTATCCCCGGGAATCAGGGTATAATAGAAGGGTAAGGAACAATTAGTAGTTAAAGCTTTAGTGTTAAAGTTTGAGAATAAACCTATAAGAGCCTAACCGCGTGACGAATTACAAACATTGTGCGTGTAATGAGTTACTGTTTATGTTTTGATGAATGAAAAAGAAGTATAACAAGGGAAAATATCTATTTCAGGCCAAGAGGAGATAGGAAAGGCGTATAATCCACTCAAGGCCTAGGAAGAATTGTGAGTGACACTTCTTTTACTTTAAAACGATTTTGTTGAACATGATAGTTCGGTTTTCCAACGAAATGTGAATTTGTGATTAAATGATTTATGAAGCATATTTATATTCTTAAAGCTATTGAAAAGCATGTTCATGAAATGTTATTGATATAATAATTGCCCTGTATTCTTATGAACGATTTGTATACGAACGGGTTGTATAAAATGTTGCTTCTAAAAAGGAAAATGTTTTAGAGGAGGCTCAATGCTAGTAAGGCATGTGAGTTTCCCCGGGACCCAGTACTTGGGCAACCCGCCTATAAAATGTTTTAGAGGAGGCTCAATGCTGAAGGACATAAGAAGGCATGTGAGTTTCCCCAGGACCCAGTACTGAAGGACATGGAGAAGGTACTTGGGCAACCCCCCATAGTCCTATGTGCACATAGAGGTTATATGCTGGTGCGTTGAGTCTTGCTTCACATCGAGCCTTACATGTTTTCGACGTTGGGGTGTTGAGTTTTGCTCCACTTCAACTAAGGGAAAAATATTGTATCTAAACTGTTTCCTTATGATTTGTTTAAAAATCATGTATGAATTGATAACGGCAATTAAGTTTGTTTTAACTAATGTATTTAAAGTGATTGCATGTTTTATGTTGATGTTGAACTCAGTTTTACTACTGATAATTTCTAAACTAAAATGGTTTGTTAACATTGTCACTCACTAGGTCTTTAGCTCATGTTTTCAATGTTTTCTTTCCCCTCCAGGTAGCAAGGACGTTTCTGGTGCTTTGCCTACTCCCACTCGCCCTGCTTAAGCTTCGAGTCTCCGGAAAATCTGACTTGTTGAAGTGTTATTTGTATGTTAAATCTTAATTAGGTGGCATGTAGATATGTATGTACAATTACCAGTGGTTGAACTATGGGTTGTGTAAGGACATGTAAAAGAGTTGATAAATTTTGTTTTTGGCTTGTATATATTTTTCTATATGTGATGTTTAAAATGTCTTAGAATGTGGAGATTACATTGTGAACAGTGTAGAATGTGTGTGAAGGAATGGATGGTATGCGTCACAAGAGGGGTGATGCATACTGTCCTCACGTCTCCTTTCAAGTTATGCAGGTAAACTTGGGAGGGGGTGTGACAATCGAGCCACTATTGTTGTTCTCTCAAAGCTTCAATCTTCTTCTTATTACCTTATTCTTGAGAGAGAGATATTATGTTGTGAGGATTGATCCATTGAGTGCTACAATTTGTAAATCCACTCTTTTAGAGTGTTTCTCAAGTGTGTTCTTTAATTTTTTTCCAAACATTTTGTAAGGGTTGCTATTGATCCCGAAAAAGAATGGTTGTAACGGTTTTATCCTAATCCATGAAAAGGATTGAGTTTGCTATTAAACTCGCAAAAAAAGCAGTGTAGCAGTTGGGCTCTAATTTGTGGAAAGAGTCGGTGAGATCTTTATTCAAAATTCCAATAGGCACTTGAAAAATTGGATAGAGGTCGAGTTTGACCAAACCGCTATAAAAATATTCAATGTTAATTTTTCTATGCCTATACTACTTTAATTTTGCAATTAATGTGTTATTATAATTTATTACAAGAAATTAGTTGCAATATTTGTTCTTAAATTTAATTATTCATATTTGTACATTTTGATTGATAGTTCTTAAATTTCTACCTTCATTATCAATTTTGTTATTATAATCAAATAGGGTGCTTTAAAGTAGTAATATTAACTTTTTGATTATTTTGAGTTGAATTATTTGGATAAAGTTATTGTTTAAATTATTTGCTTAGCAAAAGTGTGTTAATTTGCTTAATTGGGCGCACTTTAGTAAAAAAATAATAATAATAATAATAGTTTTAAGAAACCCTATTCACCCCTTTATACTTGTTGTACTAATCCTACACCTTATGTTTGGCAACAAAATGGTTTAGCTAAACGTAACTAAAAATAGAAAAATTAAGAATGAATGATATAATATACTTTTTTCTAATTTATATGATAATATGTGGATTCCTCACCAAAAAAAAAAAAAAAAAAGGATAAGATTGTTCAATAGGATTTCTAGAGACATAATTCGTTGAAGTGAATTTTGTATTTATATTGATTTAAGTATAGTCAACACAATCTCTAATAAATTATCCTTTAATGTTTTCTCTCAAAAAATAAACTTGATTTGTGGGTTTTGCAGCTTGTTCTCGAATATAGATTTGTCTTGAGGTTGTCTTTTCAACTTGTTCTCAAAGCTACAACTCTTGAGTTTGGAAGTCTTCTTACCTTTAGTCTTTAGATCTTTAGAAGAGCAAAAGTTGATCTTTGGAGCTTTATTTTCTAGATCTTTAGAAGAATTAAACTTTTTATAGCTTCATTGCCTTAGTCTTCTGATCTTTAAAGTTTTAAGAGAGTTATGTTCTTTAAATCTTCAGAGCTTCCAGCATTGGTCTTCAGAACTTCAGAGTTTCCAAGCTTCAGTCTTAGATCTTCCAAACCTCCCCCAAAAATGAAGGGTAAGGCTTCTATCTATAGAGTTTCAATGGGCCTTAGATTTGCCTGGGTTTGGTTGGTCCATGAACTTGGTCCTTCGGCTCAACAAAGAAGGTTTTTGGCTTGGTTGCCCTTTGGGTCACAATAGGCTTATTTTTGGGCTCAATTGAACCTGAGCCCAAATATTAAACCAAATTGGACCAAACTAGTTTATTTGATCCAACGATCAGGACGAAGACACACGACAATGTCAGGATCAGCCAAGTTCTTTCTTCAACTTCAATTTAGGACACATGTCAACTTTTAATTAGTCACAAATTCGATAATTTATAATTTTGTCATTAATTTGAGAAATAACATGACAATTTGTAATTGGTCCAAAATTTTTCATTTAACAAAATCACCATACGAACGGTGAAAAGGTTATGGACCTAACCTCAACTACCTAAGAGTGTTGGGGGTGCTTAGCCAAAGTAATATCTTGCATTCAAGAAACCTACGGTTGGATCTAAAACTTTTGAATGTGTGTTTATTGGTTATGCTCATAATAGAAGATCTATGTGTGTATGATCAGTATGGCAATCCTTGAGGGGGGTGAATATGGTTTGTTAAAACTAATTTAAACTTTTTACTAATAAGGACCCAATTAAGCGAATTAATGAACTCTTTGCAAATAAGTAGTTTAAACAATATTTTTATGCAAACAAATTCACTTTAAATTAAACAAGAAATTAACAATCATACTTTAAAGCACCCTGTTTAATTCTAATAAAAATATTGGTAATGAATATAAAAATTTAAGAGCAACCAATATGAGCAATTAATTTCAAGAATTAAAAATTACAATTAATTTCATGCAATAAATTATAGTAACAAAAATTAATTGCAAAAATAAATTAGGAGAGAGATAGAGAAAATAACACCATAAATTTTATAGTAGTTCGGAAAAACCGGCTTACATCCACTTCCTAAGCTCCTCTTGGGTACTTCATTAGAAGTCTTTGACTCTTTCCATGGCATAGAGTCAAACTGCTACCTTTTTCCGGGTGCAAGAACAAACTCGATCCTTTCCATGGTTAAGGATCAAACCGTTACAACAACTCTTTTTCTCGGGATCAAGAGCCAACCCATACAAAAGTTTGGAAAAACAAAAAGCACACTTGACAAACTCTCTAAATAAAGTGGATTTACAAGTTTAAGCACTTCACAAATAAATTCTCACAATACAATATATCTCTCTCAAGAAAAAGATGAAAGAAGAAAATTGAAGCTTGGAGAGAGAGCAACAATGGTGGCTTGGTGAATTATGGAGGATTGAAAATAATAAGAGTTGTTGTAAAATTTTGAAGAAGATGAAGTGTTTAAAAAGAAATGAAAGTGGGTGAAAACCAAATTAATTTGAACCATTAGATCTTTGTAAAAGAAAATTGAATAGTGGAGATTTAAACTCAACTAGCCATTAGACAAAAACATATAATAATATCAAATTAATCTTTTTAAAAAGCAACTAATCGTTAGACAGAAACATATATAATAATAATGAATTCATCTTCTTTTTAAATTCATTTTTTTTAAAAAAATCATTTTCTTTTTAACATCAATCAAAAAATAAAAAAATCCACCAATTGTCACTTCTCCATTGCTCTAAGTGGCACCTTTCAATTGGTTCACTTTGATTAAAAAAAATCTGCCACGTCATCAGCTTGGGATTTTTCCATTAAACTTGTTTCGGCCATATCTTCTTCGTTTGAACTCCGATTTGAGTGATTCAAATTGCATTGGAACCGTTGTCCAAAGCTCCACACAATAAATACTTCAAAAATTTCAAATGGTTAATAAATAAGATCAGATTTGTTGTCATCAAAATACTAATTAATCAATCAATTAAAATTAATTAATTTGAGATTAAGAGTATAAAAGCCAACAATGTGTTTGAATGATAAATCAACTTGTCAATCTAGAGATGCTGAATTTTTCTAGTCCCATGATTAAGGTAGCTAATGAGTCAATTAGTACATTTCATTTTATTTCTTTACCGTCTCATTATGATCATATGCTCGAACTTGAACCTCGAAAAAGTAAGAGACAAAGAACTGAGAAAAGTTTTAATAAAGTTTTTATCCTAATTTCTTAACTACCTTTTTGCTTGAAAATAGACAATCAATTTGCATGCATGTATAGATGAAGATCCTAAAACTTATCAAGAGGTGTTAGTTAAGTTCCATAGACTCTAGCTAAGGAAAGAAGCTATTAAGAGTGAACTAGATTCTCTGTCTATGAATCAAACTTGGGACTTTGTAGAACTCTCAAAAGGAAGTAAAACGATTAGATGCAAATGAATTTTCAAAAAGAAAATTAGACATGATGGTTCAATTGAAAGGTTCATGGCTAGATTAATAGTTGCCCCAACTACCATTCATGGTCTTATACACTAGATGGATGTAAAAACAGATTTTCTTAATGGTGATCTAGAAAAGGAAATATGTATGACCCAACATAAAGGTTTTATAGTTGCTAGTCAAGAGAACAAAGGATGAAAGCTTAAAATATCTCTTTATGGTCTTAAGCAAGCTCCTAAACTATGGTATGAGAAATTTAACAATACCCTACCAAATAATGATTTCAAGGTAAATTCCTCTAATACATGTGTTTACTCAAAGTTGGTTGTGTGATTGTTTGTTTGAATACTATTGATATGCTTATCTTTGGTACAAATATAGATGTTATTAATAATACCAAGTTATTATTGTCATCACGTTTTGAAATGAAATATTTAGGTGAAGCTAATGTGATACTTGGTGTTAAAATAAGGGCATTCGTCAAATACATGTTTTCCTCTACAATAAACACAAGACATAGAAACATATAGGCATTTTTTACAAAAATGATTTTTTCACTATTGTTGAAGTTTTGGTTGGTTGTATTTGTTTAAGGGTTAGGTTTCTCTGCTTGCGTGGTGGTTGTCTCAAAATATGTCTCACATGGTTGTCTTCTGTGTTGCTGGGGCTACGATTATTTCCTTCCTTTTCTAGTTCTGAGAGATTTTGTTCTCCTAAGATTTTTTTTTCATTTTCTATAGTTCGGTCGTGGTTGTATGGGAGTTTTTCCTTTTCCACTGTGTCCTTCTTAAGGGCCTTGGTGCATGGTAACTAGGGTTGCTGATTTTGATTATCATTCGCTATTATTGAAAGCTAGTTCTTTGAGATGCTCGTTTGTGTGAAGAAGAGTGGGTTCTTGTGGTTGCTTCCTTCGCAAGTTCTATTTTGAGTTTATTGTTATGAGAAGAGTGTTCTTCATCTTAAGGTGGATCTAAGATAGTTGCTTTGCAAGAGAATGAATTTTCCAACTTAAGGGGAGTTGATGCGCACTTTAAGTGTTAACTGCAAGTGTACGAGTCAAGTTATAATATAAGACGGTGAACTCTCAATATCGTTCCACTGGAGATCCAATTGTGAAAGTTTATGTTACTCAGTTATTTTAGAATCAAATCAATTTTATTTGAGGATCGGAATGAAAGTTGTTAATTATGGAAAATATAAACCAAATAAGAAAAGTAATAAAGTGAGGAACACAAGAGTCAAAGAGAGTTCTAGGGTAATGAATCCTTGTTTATTTCATCATGCAATATTATAGATTTCGTGGATTTTATTGTAATTCATATGCCTAAGTCTAGAAACTTAATTCCAAGTTATTTTCTCTAAAAAACAACAATTTCTCATGCAACTCGATTGATTACTAATCTCTTGAAACTAATACAAATTACATGGCATTAAGAATAGTCTTTAGCAACTTTTGTTGTTAACCTAACTACTCTCGTAGTAGATTAACAACAATTCATTGTTATAGATCAAGTTAAACATACAATCTCTCAATCAAACATTTAACCTAACATGTGAAGATGGCCAATCCACAAGAATTAAACACAATAACAATGAAAAGCATAATCATTCCAACAAAACCATGAAAGTCTACAGGATCAACATGAATTCATAAACAATTCATCAAAACCCTGAAACTAAAGAGTCTAGCCACTCATAGCTTGAAGCAACATTCAGCAAATAAACAAAGAAAGAGTGTAAAGAAGGGAAACTCTACTGAAAAGAGGCTCTTGATTGAGGTAGCACCGTCACGATCTCCTTGGCTCTCACGTCTGAATTCGAAGGGCACCATGACTATGTCGAACTCTTTTCCTCTTCCTTGCAACTAACTCACTCTTTTAACTCTCACTCAATTCTCTCCTTTTTGTGCCTCTTTAGGTCTGTAACTTCCTTGATTTGATTTTGATTTTCTTTTTTTGATGCTCTGGGCTGCTGGCAACCCGCAAATTTATAGAGTTAGGCCGCCCAAAAACTTACCAAAAATAACACATTTTCATTTAAGGAAAACTGGCGCCGTGGCGCTGGTCTATAGCGCCGCGACGCTATTGAAAATTTGGGAACGGCGCCGCGACGCTGTTGGAGAGCGCCATGGCGCTAGGGCTACGATCAGAAAAGTTTGCTCTCGGGTTTTAACGCCGCGGCGTTGCCCCAATTTGTGCCATTTTGAGTTTTTTCGCGGTACTCTTGCTCTGTTTTGATCTTTTAGTCTTTTCTTCTAATTTTCTTCATTTTAACCTGAAAACTACTAGCAAACAAGTGAAATCTAATATAAACTCTCTTAATTTGAGAGAATAGAAAGCACTTTTCTAGTGCTTATCAACACCCCAAACTTAGAGATTTGCTAGTCCCGAGCAAAGAATAAAATCAAATAATAGGGAGTTTAGATGAAGAAGTGTGCAATTGACTCATGTCTCAGAGAATAGCATTTAGAGCTTAAGTAGAAATATGCAAGCATATCTATATTGTTATAATCATTCAAGGCCACATCTTGCTATCTCCCATGTGTGTGTGCAAGTCTCCTTTAATTTAAAATGCTAGAACTCAAATTAGGACTTAAGAGAGTTTCTTTAGTTTTCCCCCTACTCTAGCTCATGCACCAATCTTCAAGATTTCATACATTTCAAGTGAGTAATATGTCCACTAAGGTGCCTTTCAATTATATATATATATATATTTTTTTTTTTTCATGGGCCCAAACTTGCATTCTTTTACCTAGAGGCACTAGCTTTCACACATTCACTGTAGGGACCCATATCTAGTCAATTCCCAGGCGTCATTACTGATCACAACAAAGGCAGCTCTTTTTACCCCTATCCATACATACTCATTACAAATTTAATATTTAAAAAAAGATAGGCAAATAAAGCTCATACATTTTGTGTACATTTTTCTTTTCTCAAGGCATGTATACTCTTTTCTTTTTCCTTAGTCTAAGATTACAAGCTATCATGCATTTCCACTCTCTAACCGATGGGGCCTTTTGGAGTGACAACCAAATACACCCAACTTAATCCTTTTTTTTTTTTTTCAGTTAAAGATTCTAAATTAAAGTGGCTACGTGCTCAAGAATATGAAAAATTTTAAGAGGAACTTAAATGTATTTAACTCAAGATAGTGCTATTCTATTTCCATAATAAGTCATCTATCATGCAAATTCGCATCTCATCATGGGCAATCAACATCAAGGCACACAACCTTAAACAACATTCCCATTAACTTTGAGAGCTCCAAAATTTTCGAATTTTTTCAAAAATTGACATGCATATGATCATTAAAACCTTCACTAACATGCATAGCAGGATAAGAAAACACACAAAAGTACAAAAGACACCTCCCATCCCAAACTTAGAATCATGCATTGTTCCCAATGCATAAGAGCATCTAATAAAGAAGGAACAAGCCTAGGAGCAAGCGGGAAGCCACCAAACAGGCTTGGTGTAAGGAGTACTTTGTTGATAAACCAAGTTTCTGAGAGATAAAGCATATGAGTGACTCCAAGATTTATTGAAAATAAAATAAAAAGAAAAGTAAAGAAAGCAATAAAATTGGGTTGCCTCCCAATAAGCGCTTGGTTTAACGTCTTCTAGCTAGACGAGGTTGGCGAATCACGGTGGATCCCAAGGTGGTTTCTTCCTTTCATGCTTTGGATCACCTACAACTTTTAGTATTCACCCACATTGACACTCACAAACATATTCATTAGTATTTAGTGAGTTAGTCAATAATTCATTATCAAATTGGACATCATCTTTACTAATGTAGTCAATACTTATTAAGGAGTCATTATTCTTAGATTTTAACGGACTCACCACTTCATTTTTAACATGCTTCTCCATAATTTGTTCATAATTCATTATAGGTTTGGGAGGCATGCATGAAAAACTAGGAGAAATATCACAACTAAAAACATGCTTTATAGGATTTTCTAATTTAACATCAAGCATGCTATTAGTCTTACCATTCAAAGAAGGCTTATCATGCATAGAGTTTTTATTTGAAGAGAGAGGCGATGTTACCTTTGTGCTTGGCTCATGATGCTCATACCTTTCTACATTCGGATGCTTAAGGGTTTTATAAATGTCGAATGTTACCTCCTCATCGTTAAGGCAGAATGTGAGCTTTCCATCTTGCACATCGATGAGGGCCCTTCCGGTGGCCAAGAATGGTCTCCCAAGGATTATGGTGACTTCGGTATCTTCCTCCATGTCTAATATCACAAAGTCCACTGGGAAGATAAATTTGCCTACCTTGACCAAGACGTCCTCCACAATGCCGTAGGGATGAACAAATGATCTATCGGCCAAAAGCAAAGATATGGTAGTTGGTTGCGCCTCTCCTCCATTGAGCTTCCTAAACATGGATAAAAGCATTAAATTAATGGAAGCTCCAAGATCACAAAGTGCTTTAGTAACTTTATTGTTGCCTAAACGACAAGGGATAGAGAAGCTCCCTGGATCCTTTAGTTTTGGAGGCAATTTCTTTTCTAGTGCCGCACTACATTCTTCGGTTAGTGCAACCATTTCATAATCTCCATACCTTTTCTTCTTAGACAATACATCCTTCATGAATTTGGCATACTTAGGCATTTGTTCTAATGCCTCTGTAAAAGGAAGGTTAATTTCTAACTTTTTGAATATGTCTAAGAATTTTGAAAATTGAGCATCAATCTTTTTCTTTTGAAATCTTTGAGGAAAAGGTAAAGTATTAGGGATAAAAGAAGTAGAGTTAGAAGTACTCCCTATGTTGGACTTTGATTTCTCCTTTTCCTTAGATGCATTCTCTTTTTGTTGAATATCCTCTATGATGACTTCATCTTCTTCTTGTGGAAGCTCATCATCTTCATTATTGATCAAGGGAGTGGATAGCTTTTTTCCACTCCTCAAAGTCACTGCCTTGCACTCCTCCCTTGGATTTATCTCGGGACAACTAGGGAACTTACCCTTTTGCATTGTTTGGAGGGAAGTTGTCATTTGACTAAGTTGAACCTCCAAGTCTTGAAGTGCCTTACCTTGGGTTTGAACGGTGCTTGCAATTGCTTGGACCGAATTATCCAATGAGGTTGTCCTTGATCTTGACTCTTTGACAAAGTCAAGTATTATGTCCTCTAGTGATGATGTCTTTGCATTCCCCGCTCCATTGAATCCTTGAGGTGCTTGCAACACATTCTTGTTGTTAGGATATGAAAAATTCTCATGATTCCTCAAGTTGGGATGATAGTGAGTTGGAAGTTGTTGTTGACCTCGGTATTGTCCTCTATCTACATAATTGGCTACCTCCAACTCACTTAGCTCTTGTTGATTTGCCATGGCCGCAAGGGAAGCTATGGATGATGGACTTGCTTGGACTTGGCTTCCTTGAGAAAATTTAGATAAAGCATTAGTAAGAGAAGCCAATTGAGCTTTTATAGAGCTTACCTCGTCCATCTCATATCGTCCGGTGGCTTTTGGGATGATTGGAAAAGACTGTTCACATGGCCAATTGTACGATGTAGTGGCCAAGTCTTCTAGTATAGTATAGGCCTCTTGAGCATTCTTTGAAAAAATTGAGCCTCCGGCGGTTGCATCTAGTATGGATTTGGTTGAGCTTGCTAATCCATTGTAGAAGAGTTGAATTTGCAACCAATCCAGGTAACCATGTTGAGGACACCTTCTGAAGAGATCCTTATACCTCTCCCAAGCCTCATATAATTGTTCATCCTCAAGTTGGTGGAATGTTCCAATCTCCGTCCTTAGTCTTTAAGATTTTGCCGGTGGAAAATATTTGTTCAAGAAAGCTTGAGCTAAAATCTCCCACGTTGTCATGCTATCCGGAGGTATGGTTTCTAACCAATCTTTAGCACGGTCCTGTAAAGAGAAAGGAAAAAGTCTTAGTTTAATTGCATCGTTAGAAACACCATTCATCTTTACCGTCCCGCATATCTTTAAGAAAGATCGCAAGTGCTTGTGAGGATCTTCATTGGTTCTTCCTCTAAAGGCTAGCTCTCTAGCCATGTGGATCAACCCCGGTTTCAACTCAAAGTTGTTGACATTGAGGGTACATTCATGATGCCTGGTTGATTTGTTGGTAATGTCGATTGGAAGTAGTTCTGAATTGCTTTTGGTATCTCCTCCGCCATATCCTCGATGTGATTGTGTTGAACCCTTAGGTTTCTTCTACACGTCCTTTCAATCTCGGGATCAAGAGGGAGAATATTAGTATTGTCTCCAGGCATAAACCGACAAAATAAAATAAAAATAAAGATAAAATAAAATAGAATAAAATAAAATAAAAAAGGAAAAAATATAAAATACAATAAGATAAAATAAAAATAAATAAATAAATAAATAACCAAATAATATACACCTCAAATTAAGATCTATCAATTCTAATGAATATTAAATAACAAAAACCGTTCTTTGGATCCCCGGCAACGACGCCAAAAACTTGATGTGCACTTTAAGTGTTAACCGCAAGTGTACGGGTCAAGTTATAATATAAGACGGTGAAATTCGAATATCGTTCCATTGGAGATCCAATTGTGAAGGTTTATGTTACTCAGCTATTCTAGAATCAAATCAATTTTATTTGAGATTGGAATGAAAGTTGTTAATTATGGAAAATATAAACTAAATAAGGAAAGTAATAAAGTGAGGAACACAAGAGTCAAAGGAGTTCTAGGGTAATGAATCCTATATTATAGATTTCATGGATTTTATTGTAATTAATATGCCTAAGTCTAGAACTTAATTCCAAGTTATTTTCTCTAAAAAACAACTCTTTCTCATGCAACTCGATTGATTACTAATCTCTTGAAACCAATACAAATTACATGGCATTAAGAATAGTCTTTAGCAACTTTTGTTGTCAACCTAACTACTCTTATGATAGATTAACAACAATTCATTGTTATAGATCAAGTTAAACATACAATCTCTCAATCATACATTTAACCTAACATGTGAAGATGGCCAATCCACAAGAATTAAACACAATAACAATGAAAAGCATAGTCATTCCAACAAAACCATGAAAGTCTACAAGATCAACATGAATTCATAAACAATTCATCAAAACCCTAAAACTAAAGAGTTTAGCCACTCATAGCTTGAAGCAACATGTTTAAGCAAAATAAACAAAGAAATAGTATAAAGAAGGGAAACTCTACTGAAAAGAGGCTCTTGATTGAGGTAGCACCATCACAATCTCCTTGGCTCTCATGTCAGAATTCGAAGGGCACCACGACTATCTCGAACTCTTTTCCTCTTCCTTGCAACTAACTCACTCTTTTAACTCTCACTCAATTCTTTCCTTTTTGTGCCTCTTCAGGTCTGTAACTTCCTTGATTTGATTTTGATTTTCTTTTTTTGATGCTCTGGGCTGCTGGAAACCCCCAAATTTATAGAGTTTGGCCGCCTAAAAACTTACCAAAAATAACACATTTTCATTTAAGGAAAACTGGCGCCACGGCGTTGGTCTATAGCACCACGACACTATTGAAGATTTGGGAACGGCGCCGCGACGCTAGGGCTACAATCAGAAAAGTTTGCTCTCAGGTTTTAACACTGCGGCAGCGCCGTCCAGGCGCCACAGCGCTGCCCCAATTTGTGTCATTTTGAGTTTTTCAGCTCTTTTTTTCACGGTATTCTTGCTTGGTTTTGATTTTTTAGTCTTTTCTTCTAATTTTCCTCATTTTAACCTAAAAACCACTAGCAAACAAGTGAAATCTAATATAAACTCCCTTAATTTGAGAGAATAAAAAGCACTTTTCAAGTGCTTATTAGGAGCCTAAGGTTATAGTGTGAAGGAGACTTCACACCATTGTGGAAAGAGCTATTGAGAAGAGTATCGCACTTAGGGGGAGCCTAAGTGAGCACTTGTTAATATCATCACACTTAGGGGGAGCCTAAGTGAGCACTTGCTAATATCATCACACTTAGGGGGAGCCTAAGTTTACCTTCGAAAAGGTTGTGCACTTAAGGGGAACCTAAGTGTTTTCACATCGAGTTAAACTATTCGTGGATTACTATCATTGTCGTAGATTTATAAATAAGTATAATATTGTAATTGCTTAACATTATATTAGTAAAAGCTTCTTTCCATGGGCATCCTACCCCTCAGAGGTAGGCGATGTTATACCAAACTGAGTTACCAAACCTTGTGTTTCTCTTACTACTACTTATCTCATTACTATTTAGTTGTTATAAGATTGTGCATTGACTTTGTGTGCAACATTATCTCTTTGTGGTGGGAGTTCTAAATTTTAGCAACAAACAAAACAAAAGGTATCAAAAAGTTTGTATTTGGGAGCAACAGAGGTGTTGTTTCTCCCATTTAGATTTTCCAACGTGTTGACCAATTCTGCAAATTGTATAGTTAATGTTGCAATGACATATGGGTCCATTATGTGGATCTTTTTTAATAATCAAGATCTAATTAGAAAAGAATAGGCTCTTTTGCTTACAAACTAAGCTCAACTTACAAAATAAAAACAAACCAAGATCAAAATCTATGAGAGAGATATATTTTGACGGCAATGTAATCACAATTTCTTATAAATGAACTGAATTTGAAATAGTCCTTGACAACAGTGTGAAAAACTTGATGTACCAAATGTGCATGAATGATAAAAATATAGATAAGAATGGTAAGGATTTACAGTCCAATAGGCTTAATGCAACGATTTTTTTTAAGAAAGAGCTCTTTGATGCAAACCAATAGGCTTAATGTAGGATTTACAATCAAGTTTCAACCAATAGACTTTATGCTTTGAGTTATGCAGCTACGTAGTGTTTGGACAGTGACTTAGTCATGGATAGAAAACTCCTCCAATTCAGTCTTATATCAAGTTTCTTTATGAGCTCTAAGCAGCTAATGTCTATATTTCTATGTTTAGTTAGATCTTAGATCTATACATCATTTCTAAGGCTACATGACAATCCTATTTCTAGGTTTTTAGTCTGA
>QLSR01000500.1:0-48876 GCA_031780015.1 Citrullus colocynthis
TCTCTTGTGATTTTCTTAATGATCTTTTGATGTTTAGGGTTGCTAAGAACCCCTCAATATATAGAAGTGACTGCCTAAAATCCTTTCAAAAACTAAAGATTTTTCAAAATAGGAAAGCTGGCATTGCCGCGCTCTCACGTTGTTCGTCATAAAAGGCGAGCGCAGCGACCCTGTCCAATATAAAAGCCCTATCTCAAGTGCAGCGCCGCAGTGTTGCGACACTCCTTGCCCCAGCACAGCGACACCCTTCAGCAGTGACATGACGCTTAAACAATTGTTGAATTTAGGTGCTCTCGAGTCTAAAGCGTAGTGGGGCAGCGCAACAACGCTCTCGACTGCGCTGCCTTATTTTTAGGGTTTTTCTACTGTTTCTTTCGGTTTTAGCTCAGTTTGGTTCTTTTTGCTTCCAAACCTTATTTTCTTCATTATCACTTAAAAACCACTAGCAAACACATTCAATCTAATAAAAACATCCTAAAATCAAAGATAATAAAAGCACATTTTAGGTGTTTTTCACCACCCCAAACTTAGAATTTTGCTAGTCCCAAGCAAAAAAGAGAAGTAAACATAGGGAAGTTCCAAATAAGTGTGCTATTGATTCATGCCTTAGAGAATGACATAGTAGGATCTTAAGTAGAAACATTCAAACATATGTACGTTGTTAAGATCATTCAAGGTCAAATCTCGTCATCCCCCATGTGTGTGGGTGCCAGCCTCCTTTAATTCAAAAACAAGAACTCAAATTTGGACTTAAGAGAGCTTCTCTACTTTTCCCTCTACTCTAGCTCATGCACCAATCTTCAAGAATTCACACATTTCAAGCAAATAATATGTCCACTAAGATGCCTTAATATTTCAAGATTTTTCATAGTCGGCTTAAACTTGCATTCTTTTACTTAGGAGCACTAGCTTTCAAACATTCACTGTAGTGACTCGTACCTAGTTAATTCCTAGGCGTCCTTACTGATCACCGCAAAGGCAACTCTGTTTACCCCCATTCATGCATACTCATTACAACTTAAAATTTTTTGAATAATATGAAGATAGACATTGAAGCTCATATATTTTTGTGCACATTTTTTTTCAAAGGCATAAGTAAGCTTTCCCTTTTTTGCTTCCTTAGTCTAACATTACAAACCATCATGCATTTCAATTCTCTAACTGGTGTGGTCTTTCGAAGTGACAACTAAATACACTCAACGTCATCCTTTTCTAAGTTAAAGTGACTACGTGCTCAAGAATATGGAGACTTCAAGAGAGACTTAAATAGATCAAAACTCAAGATAATGCTATCCTATTTCCACAATAAGTCATCCATTATACATATTCAAGTCTCATCATGTGCAATCAACATCACAAGCACACAACCATAAAAAAAACATTCCCATTATCTTTTAAAGCTCAAATCTTTTGAAAAATTTTCAAATTTTTCAAAAGTTACTTGACATGCATATAATCATTGAAAGCAACTTAGCATGCATAGCAGGATAAAATCACACCAAAGTACGAAGTACGCCTCCCACCCCAAACTTAGAACGATGCATTGTCCTTAATGCATAAATAAATAAAGCAAAGAGAAACAAGTCTTCGAGCATGCGGGAGACTACCAAAAGGCTTGGCGGAATGAATACTTTGCACCAATTTCCCAAGAAATAATTAGAGGCATATGCGTGGCTTCCTATAAAAGAAACAAACAAATCAAACAAACTAAAATAAAAGAAAGCAATAAACTTGGGTTGTCTCCCAAGAAGTGCTATGTTTAATGTCTCCTAGCTAGATGGGACTTACAAGTCAAGGTGGATCCCAAGGTGGTTTCTTTGTTCCATACTTCGAACCACCTTGAATCTTTAGTTTTCGCCCAAATTGGCACTCACAAACACATTCATTAACATTCAATGTGCCGGTTAACAATTCATTGTCAAGTTGTACATCATCTTTTTTAATGTAATAAAGTATCATTAAGGAGCCATCATTATGAAACTTTACTAGGCTCACCACATCATTTCTAACATGCTTCTCCATGAATTGTTCATAATTCATTTTAGGTTTTGGAGGCATGCAAGAAGAACTAAGAGCATTATCACAACTAAAAACATGCTTCATATGATTTTCTAACATAACATCATTCATGCTACTAGTCTTACCGCTCAAGGGAGGATCATCATGCAACGAACTACTAGAAGAAGAAGGAGAAGATGTTACCATTATGCTCAGCTCATGATGCTCATACCTTTCCACATCCGGATGCTGAAGGGCTTTATAGATGTTGAATGTTACCTCTTCATCGTTAAGGCGAAATGTGAGTTTTCAATCTTGCACATTGATAAGGGCCCTTCTGGTGGCCAAGAAAGGTCTCCCAAAAATTATGGGAACATTGACATCTTTTTCAATGTCTAGTATTACAAAATCTTTCGGTAAAATAAACTTGCCCACCTTGACCTAGTACATCTTCCACAATACCATAGGGACAAACAAATGATCGATAGGCCAAAAGCAAGGATATGGTAGTTGGTTGCACCTCTCCACCATCGAGCTTCTTAAACACGGATAAAGGCATTAAGTTAATAGAAACTCCAAGGTCATAAAGTGCTTTAGTAACCGAATTATTGCCTAAAAGACAAGGAATAGAGAAATTCCCTAAATCTTTCAATTTTTGAAGCAATTTCCTTTGTAGCGTCACGCTACACTCTTCTGTTAGTGCAACCGTTTCATAGTCTCCATACATCTTCTTCTTAGACAATACATCTTTGATGAACTTGGCATACTTAGGCATTTGTTCTAATACCTCTGCAAAAAGAAGGTTAATTTCCAACTTTTTGAATATGTCTAAGAATTTAGAAAATTGAGCTTAAGCTAGTGTATCCCATGTAGTGAGATTGACGGAATGTGCCTATCTTCGTCCTCAATCTTTGTAATTTCGCCAGTGCGAAGTATTTGTTTAAGAAAGCTTGAGCTAGTGTATCCCATGTAGTTATTCTCTCCGGCGGTATAGCTTTAAGCCAATCCTTCGCTCGATAGTATAAAGAGAAAGAGAAAACTTTCAGTTTTATAACATCGTTAGAAACCCCATGCATCTTTACCGTCCCGCATATCTCTAGGAAAGATTGAAGGTGCTTGTGAGGGTCCTCGGTGGAGCGTCCTCTAAATGAAAGCTCTGGTGCCATTTGGATCAACCCTAGTTTGAGTTCGAAGTTGTTGACATTTATGAGCATGTTTGCTATTCTAGGTTGGTTTGTCGGGAGACTTGGTTGGAAATAGTCCTTAATTGCCTTTGGTGCTACTTTTTCGTCATCTCACCAATTGAGTTTGGTTGACCTCATAGGTTCCTTTAGTAAGTCTTATCAATCTCGAGATCAAAAAGAAGAAGATTAGAGTTATCTCTTAGCATACACCAACGAACAACCAACCAAATTTAGAAAAAAAATAAGGTAAAATACACCTTAGATTAAGATCTATCAACTCTTTAAATATTAAGTGAAAATACTGTTACTTCAATCCCTAGCAATGGTGTGAAAAACTTGATGTATGAAATTAGATGCAATTTTGCAAGTGCATAGGTCAAGTTATAATATAAAACGGTTTATGTCCAAGTATCCTATCCACTTGGGATTGAATTGAATATATTCACTTAGCTATTCAAGAATTCAATTGATTTTTCTTAAGGGATGGAAATCGACTTTTGATTTTGAAAACAAGAGAATAAGAAAACAAGAACAAGTGAAACTTTAAGGGATAAGAGTGTTCTAGGGTGTCGATGTCATTAATTACTTCTTTAAGTCATGCTTGTTTTCATGGAAGTATGTGCAAACAATATGTTTAAGTCTAGAAACTAATATCCGGATAACTTTCTCTAGAAAAAAAACCCTTTCTTATGCAACATATTTGATTACTAATTTCTTGAAACCAAGTTAAGAAGAATAGCATTAAGACTAGTCATGTTCAACTTTCTCTAATAACCTAACAATTTTTGTGAAAGATTAATAGAGATTTAATGCCATAGATCCAATTAGATATACAATTGCTTAATCATACATCTAACCTAACACTTATTGATGATCACTCAATAAAGAATAAGCACAATAGCATTGTAAAACATATCATTCAACAACATCCATGAAAAGTACTAAGTCATTGACATAAATCCATAATTTTCATCCAACATCCTAAAACAATGAGTTTAGCCACACATAGCCATCAAATATATATTTGCATATGAGTTTTCAAGCATGAAAATAAAAGGGAAAGAGAAACTTAGGAAGAAAAACTCTCGAATAGCATTCCGACGTGAACTCCTTTGATCTCCACTTGATTGTAGCAAACTCACACCTTTTGGGCTCTCTTTTCTCTCTAATTTTGTGTGCCTCCTTTTGAGGATTCTTTTGTGTATTTTCTTGATGATCTCTTGATATTTAGGGTTGCTGAAAACCCCTCAATATATAGAAGTGGCCTCCCAAAATCCTTTAAAAAAATAAAGATTTTTCAAAATAGGAAAGCTAGCGTCGCTATGCTCTTCCAGAGCACGACGACACTATCCATCATAAAAGGTGCGCGTAGTAACGCTTTCAGACAGTGTCGCAACGCTATCCGACATAAAAGCCTTGTCTCAAGCGCAGCGATGCCCTTCAGCAACGAGGCTACACTCAAACAATTACTGAATTTAGGTGCTCAGGTCTAGAGCGCAGTGATGCTCTCAGCTGCACTGCCCTGTTTTTAGGGTTTTTCCATTTATTTCAGTTTTGGCTCGGTTTGGTTCTTTTTGCTTCTAGACCTTATTTCATTCACTATCACCTGAAAACCACTAGCAAATACATTAAATCTAATAAAAATATCCATAAATCAAAGGAAATAAAAGTACATTTTAGGTTCTTTTCATAATTACACTAATTACATTAGATATTTTGCATAGAAGACTTAGGCATTCTACTCCTCCTTTAGTTAAGAAAACTGTTAAAATTTGTATCGCCTATTTCTTCTAATATGAATATGAATTTTTTTTCCTACTTGTGCTATAGGAAAATCTCACGCTCTTCTGTTTATTACCTCTTTTATTTCATAAACAACTCCACTTCAACTAATTGTATTTGATCTATGGGTCCTATAGCCACAACTTCTTGTAACGGTTTTAAGTACTATATTAGCTTTTTCGATGTGTTCTCTCAATATAAATGGATTTACTTCTTATTTTCCTAATCCGATGCATTCAAAGCTTTTATGAATTTCAAAACCTTCGTGGAAAAACTTCTTGGATTGTAAAATTTACGTTTTTAATCTGATGGAGGAGGAGACTTTAAGACTTTCATTCTTTATCTTAAAAAAAGGGCATTGGACATCATATTTATTGGACTTATACATCCTAACAAAATAACATTTATGAATGTAAGCATAAACACACAGGGACAATGAACCTCCACAATGGTATGATATTGTCCAATTTGAGTATAAATTCTCACGACTTTGCTTTTGGTACCATCCAAAAGGCCTCATATCAATGGAGATAATTGCTTCATTTATATACCCATGATCATGTAGGATCGGTATGGCAACCCTAAAGGGGGTAAATAGGGTTTAATTAAACTTATTCCTAAATATGCTCAAATTAAACTAATTGAATTAATTTTTGAATTAAATTAATAAAAATCTTAATTGATACTAAATATCAAGATTGATAAATAATATATGAAACACAAGATTCAATCAATCTCAACAAAGAAGGATAATAATCTACAACATGCTACTAAAAATTGAATGCAAAATAAATTGAGAAAGAGTTGGAGAAGAAGACACCATGATTTTTATAGTGGTTCGGTCCAACTCGACCTACATCCACTTTCCCAAGCACCTCTTGGGATTTCGATTAAAAAATCTTCTTTGACTCTTTCCACGGATGAGAGTCAAACTGCTACCTTGTTCCTTTTTCGGGTTCAAGAGCAAACCCGATCCTTTCCACTGGTTAGGACAACTGTTACAATATTCTTGAAGTTTTAAATCACACACTAAAACTCTCTAAAAAGAGTAGATGTACAAATTTGAACTCACAACACCCAATCCTCACAATACAATGAAAGTATCTCTCTAGAATAAGATGAAAAGAAGAAATTTGAAAACTTGGAGAGAGAGCAACAATGGTGACCTTTTTCAATTTTTGAGGATTGTAAAATTGTAAAAGTTAGGGAAACTTATTGGAGAAGATGAAGTATTTAAAAAGAAATGAAAGTGAGTGAAAACCAAATTAATTTGGACCATTAGATTTTTGTAAAAGAAAATTGAATGGTGGAGATTTAAACTCAACTAGCCGTTAGACACAAACATATAATAATATTAAATTAATCATTTTAAAAAGGCAACTAGCCGTTAGACACAAACATATATAATATTAAATTAATCTTTTTAAAAAAGCAACTAGCCGTTAGACACAAACATATATAATAATATTAAATTCATCTTCTTTTTAAATTCATTTTCTTTTTAACATCAATCCAAAAATAAAAGACCCACCAATTGTCACTTCTCTATTTCTCCAAATGGCACCTTTCAATTTGTCCACTTTGATTAAAAAAAATCTGCCACGTCATCAGCTCGGCATTTTTCCATTAAGCTTGTTTCTGTCATATCTTCTTCATTTGAACTCTAATTTGAGTGATTCAAATTGCATTGGAACCGTTGTTCCAAGCTCCACACAATAGACACTTCAAAACACTCAAATGGTTAATAAATAAAATCAAATTTGTTATCATCAAAACACTAATTAATCAATCCATTAAAATTAATTAATTTGAGATTAAGGGCCAAAAAGCCAACAATCTCCCCCTTTTTGATGATGACAAACAACTCAAGAAAAATGAAACCCAAATTGTTTTGCGATATAAAATATAAATTTAAATTGCAATCAACACACATACACAATTTTAATTCAATTGTAAACAAATGATATATTTCAATAACAACAATTCACAATTTAGTAGCAACAAATATATTCAATACTAACATACTTTCATTTTTCTTATTACCTCTCCCCCTTTTGGAATCAATCAAAAATAGCAATTAAGAAAAATAAGCAATGACATGAAAGTTTTCCTTAAAAACATGAACACATAATTTTGCAATTCTTCTCCTATCAAGATGTCCTCTAAAAGAAATACAACAAACAACATTGTAAATTTAAGAGGCATCATAAAGTATCAACCAAGCTCAAGATAAAAACCAAATTCACAGATCTCTCCCCCTTTTAAAATCAATTGAATACTCCCTCTTAATAAGGGACAAAAGACATTTAACACATATCAACTTGAGGGTAGAAATATCAATTAAATTTGTAAATTAAATTTTATTTCAAAGATAATTACTCCCCCTAAAATGATAAACAATATGCATAACTTCCTCAAAGAGGATAAACTATATACATAAGAGGGACACACAACAATAAACCAATATGTAGGAATCAGTTTCATTTTAACATGAAATTTATATATATGTTAAGTGAAAAGCTCCCCCTAAAAATATGAATTCTATAATAATATCAAGATGCATCACAACGAATGATACCAAGTTCAAGCCTATTTTTGCAAAAACTTTCTTCATTCAAAGGCTTGGTAAAAAATATCTGCTAATTGATTATTAGAACTCACAAATTCAAGAGTAATATGACCATTTTGCACATGTTCTCTAATATAATGATGTCTAATATCAATATGCTTAGTCCTAGAATGATGTATAGGATTTTTAGTCAAATTAATAGCACTAGTATTGTCACAAAATATGGGCACACTATCACATTTTAATCCAAAATCACAAAAGTTTGTTTCATCCAAAGAATTTGTGCACAACAACTAGCAACCGCAATATATTCCGCTTCGGTAGTGGATAAAGCAACCGAATTTTGCTTTTTACTAAACCAAGATACTAAGGAACTACCAAGAAATTGACAAGTCCCACTAGTACTCTTATGGTCAAGTAAGCTACCGGCAAAATCCGCATCGGAATAACCTACCAAATAAACTCAACATTTCTAGGATACCACCAGCCTACATCAATAGTTCCAAGCAAATATTTAAATATTCTTTTAACGGCATGCAAATGTGATTCCTTAGGACAAGATTGAAATCTAGCACAAAGACATACTAAACATAATATCGGGTCTACTAGAGGTCAAATAAAGTAAAGATCCAATCATACCTCAATAAATCTTTATGTCCACACATTTACCTTTTTCATCTTTGTCAAGCTTAGTGGTAGTGCTCATAGGAGTTTTTGCAATTTTACCTTCATTGAATTTGAATCTCCTAAGCAAATCTCTTGTGTATTTTTTTTGACTTATGAAGATGCCATCCTTGAGTTGTTTGATTTGGAGCCCAAGGAAGAAACTAAGTTCTCCCATCATACTCATCTCAAACTCACTATGCATACACTTAGAAAATTCTTCACACAAAAATTGATTAGTAGAACCAAAAATAATATCATCCACATATACTTGCACTATAAGCATATCATTTTCTTTAACCTTAATAAAGAGAGTAGTATCAATTTTTCCTATTTTAAAGTCATTCTTAAGTAGAAAATTACTAAGCCTATCATACCAACCTCTTGGAGCTTGTTTTAAGCCATAAAGAGCCTTTTTCAACTTATAAACATGACTAGGCAATTCAAAATTTTCAAAGCCCGGAGGTTGTTCTACATAAACTTCCTCGAAAATATAACCATATAAAAATGCACTTTTCACATCCATTTGATACAAAATAAAATTCTTATAAGAGGCAAAAGCAAGCAACATTCTAATAGCTTCTAATCTAGCAACCGGTGCAAAAGTTTCTTCATAATCTATACCTTCTTCTTGACAATAGCCTTGAGCTACAAGTCTAGCTTTATTTCTAATGATATTTCCATGTTCATCCATCTTGTTTCTAAAAACTCATTTAGTCCCAATTATAGAAGCATTAGAAGGCCTAGGGACTAATTCCCAAACATTGTTCCTTTCAAATTGATTTAATTCTTCTTGCATAGCTAAAATCCAAAACTCATCACATTCGGCATCTTTAAAACTTTTAGGTTCAACTTGAGAAACAAAAGCAAGATTACTAAATAAATTGAGAGAAGAACGAGTTTTCACACCTTGTTCGGGATCACCAAGAATCAAATCCTTGGGATGGGATGGAGCATATCTCCATTCTTTGGGCACAGATGAAGAACCATCTTCCTTCTTTTCATTGATGTTCACTTCTTCCATACTTGGAACAATTTCTTTGCCTTTTTCACTTACAAGTAAATCTTCAAAATCTTTTTCTAAATCATCACTATAAATAGATTCATTAGAAACAATATTACAAGATTCATCAAACACAACATGCATAGATTCCTCAATAACTAAAGTTCTCTTATTGAAAACTCTATAAGCTTTACTAGTAGAGGAATATCCAAGGAAAATACCAACATCCGTCTTAGACTCAAAATTTTCAAGTTTTTCTTTATTGTTCAAAATAAAACATTTACAACCAAAAACTTTGAAATACTCAATATTTGGGATTTTGTCATGCCAAAGCTCATAAGGAGTTTTATCTAAAGATGGTCTAATTAAAACTCTATTTAAAACATAGCAAGTGGTGTTAACGGCTTCCGCCCAAAAATATTTAGGTAAACCATACTCATGCAACATTGACCTAGCAAATTCTTGCAAAGTACGATTTTTCCTTTCAACCACACCGTTTTGTTGAGGAGTTCTTGGAGAGAAAAAATTATGTGAAAAACCATTTTCTTCACAATAAGCTTTAAAAGCATCATTATCAAATTCTCCTCCATGATCACTTCTAATTTTAGAAATAAAAAATCCTTTTTCATTTTGAACTCTTTTTGCAAAACTAATAAAATTTTTCAAAGCATCGTCCTTATGTTTTATCATCAAAACCCAAGTAAATCTTGAAAAATCATCAACTATCACGAATGCATAATAGTTCCCTCCAAAGCTAGCAATTCTAGAAGAACCAAATAAGTCCATGTGTAATAGTTGTAGGGGTCTAGTAGTAGAGATCACATTTTTAGACTTGAAAGAGGACTTAGTTTGCTTACCCATTTGACAAGCATCACAAATTTTATCCTTTTCAAATTTAAATTTGGGAAGACCTCTAACCAAAGAATTCTTGGAAATATTTGAAATTAAGTGCATGCTAGCATGTCCTAATCTTCTATGCCATAACCAAGAATCATCATGCAAAGCCGAAAGAATCCTTTATCACATAATTGACTAACACTAAGTAAATCATGCTTTAAACCATCAACTAAAAGCACATTTTCAATGAAAATAGAAGACTCATTACCTATATCACCCTTACCAATTATTTTACCTTTCTTGTTATCACCAAAGGTTACCATGCCTCCATCTTTTCTAGAGAAAGAAATAAACTTGGATCGGTCTCCGGTCATGTGCCTTGAGCAACCACTTCCAAGTACCATCTATTTTTCCTGGAGGCTTTCAAACAAACCTACATACAAAAATTTCAAGTTTGATTCTTTGGCATCCATACTTGTTTGGGTCCAAGAGTGTTAGCATTTACAAACTTTGGGATCCATTTCATTTTTGCATTTGCATTAAAAGCATTGGATCTAGACAAGTAACAAGAATAAGCTTTATGTCCATACTTGCCACAAGAAAAACAAACAAGATTATGCAAGGATCTATCTTTCAAGACAAATTTGTGCACTTTACTTTTCTTGGAGAAATTCTCTCTTGGAGCATTGTAGAACTTTGCTCTTTGAGAAAAATTTCTTCTTGAAGAAGTCTTATGAGCATACTTCAATTTAAAGCACTTAGGTCTAATATGACCTTCAACACCACAATTATGACATATAGGCACAAAACTAGATTTAGCATTATTAGACACAACATTAGGAATATTAGGCACAATAGAAGATGCTTTAACAAATATAGTTTTAGAACTTGGAGTAGAGCATTCATCCATATAGCTTAAACCTCTCTAATCACCATAAAGCTTGCCTACTTCAATTATTTTGTCCAACTTTTGAGCACCTATTGTCAACTTTTTACTCTTTAGCTTTATCAAGTTCTTGTAAAGCATTTAATTCTTTTTCCTTAAGCAATTTAATCAAATTATCTTTCTCACAACTATCATGCTCAAGAAATCTAACTTTATCAAGCAAAGCATTTTTATCATCACAAACACAAGCATGCTTATCACAAGAAACCTTCATTTCATCAATTTGCACAACATGCTCATTATTTTTAAAACAAGTAATTTTGTCAAGTAAAGACTTATTTTAATTAGACAATGCATTGTATTTTTTTTTAAACACAACATATTTAGAGCTAAGTTTTTCTAAATCATTTTGCATACTCTCAAAAGTTTCAAACAATTCATCGTAAGAAGGGGGTTCTAGATTTACCTCATAATCAAGTACATTATCTTTGTCACTATGAGCCATGAGGCAAATGCGTGCCACTTCTTCAACATCACTTCCACTTTCACTTTCACTATCATCCCAAGTAGCCTTCATTGCCTTCTTCTTGGATTTCTTAGATGATTTGAGGAGAGGACAATCCGTTCTTATATGACCCGACTTTTTGCATTCATAACAAATCACCTCATCCTTTTTGCTCTTTTCACCTTTTGACTCTCTTTGGGTTGATAGGTGTTTTTTGAATTGCTTCTTCCTCTTAATGAAATTTTTGTACTTACGTGAAAAATAGGCAATGTCATCTTCATCAAAGGCATCCTCATCTTCGGAGTCAACTTTAAAGGAGATAGTCTTTAATGCAATACTCTTCTTTTTGGACTCATCCTCCAAGTGCTCCTTCATAGTGATCTCATGGGTCATGAGCGAACCAATGAGTTCCTCCAATGGAAGTTTAGTGAGATCCTTTGCTTCTTGGATCGCCGTCACCTTTGCTTCCCAAGTTTTAGGTAGAGACCTCAGAATTTTTCTAACATTTTCGGAAGTTGTATAGACTTTACCAAGTCCCTTCAAAGCATTTATGATGTTAGTAAATCTAGTAAACATATCCGTTATAGACTCATTAGCATCCATCTTAAACAATTCATAATTATGAACAAGCATGCTAATTTTGGACTCTTTAACTTGATTTGTTCCTTCATGAGTAATTTCAAGAGTATTCCAAATTTTTTGAGCAGAAGAACACATAGATATTCTATTAAATTCATCTTTGCTCAAAGCACAATACATGCAATTTATAGCCTTAGCATTTAAAGAACACTTTTACATTTCATTTTCATCATACTCTTCTTCTAATTTAGGCTTATCAACATTATCAACCTTTTTCATGGGAATATATGGACCTTTAGTAACAATTAGCCATAAATTATAGTCAATAGATTGCAAATAGATTTTCATTTTAGCTTTCCAATATGCATAATTTGAACCATCAAAAAGGGAGGTCCAGAAGTAGATTTACCTTCAATAATTCCACTTGCCACTAGGTTTGCCATAATGCTCTAACAATAAAGTTTATCAAGAAAATAAAATTTCAAGATGAGCAACCTTGTTTTGATACCAATTGTAGGATCGATATGGCAACCCTAGAGGGGGGTGAATAGGGTTTAATTAAACTTATTCCTAAATATGCTCAAATTAAACTAATTGAATTAATTTTTGAATTAAATTAATAAAAACCTTAATTGATGCTAAATATCAAGATTGATAAAAAATATATGAAACACAAGATTCAATCAATCTCAACAAAGAAGGATAATAATCTATAACATGCTGCTAAAAATTGAATGCAAAATAAATTGAGAAAGAGTTGGAGAAGAAGACACCGTGATTTTTATAGTGGTTCGGTCCAACTCGACCTACATCCACTTTCCCAAGCGCCTCTTGGAATTTTGATTAAAAAATCTTCTTTGACTCTTTCCACAGATGAGAGTCAAATCGCTACCTTGCTCCTTTTTCGGGTTCAAGAGCAAACCCGATCCTTCCTACTGGTTAGGATCCAACCGTTACAATATTCTTGAAGTTTTAAATCACACACTAAAACTCTCTAAAAAGAGTAGATGTACAAATTTGAACTCACAACACTCAATCCTCACAATACAATGAAAGTATCTCTCTAGAATAAGATGAAAAGAAAGAAATTTGAAAGCTTGGAGAGAGAGCAACAATGGTGACCTTTTTCAATTTTTGAGGATTGTAAAATTGTAAAAGTTAGGGAAACTTATTGGAGAAGATGAAGTATTTAAAAAGAAATGAAAGTGAGTGAAAACCAAATTAATTTGGGCCATTAGATCTTTGTAAAAGAAAATTGGATGGTGGAGATTTAAACTCAACTAGCTGTTAGACACAAACATATAATAATATTAAATTAATCCTTTTAAAAAGGCAACTAGCCGTTAGTCACAAACATATATAATATTAAATTAATCTTTTTTAAAAAGCAACTAGCCGTTAGACACAAACATATATAATAATATTAAATTCATCTTCTTTTTAAATTCATTTTCTTTTTAACAGCAATCCAAAAATAAAAGACCCACCAATTGTCACTTCTCCATTTCTCCAAATGGCACCTTTCAATTTGTCCATTTTGATTAAAAAAAATCTGCCACGTCATCAGCTCGGGATTTTTCCATTAAGCTTGTTTCTGTCATATCTTCTTCATTTGAACTCTGATTTGAGTGATTCAAATTGCATTGGAACCGTTGTTCCAAGCTCCACACAATAGATACTTCAAAACACTCAAATGGTTAATAAATAAAATCAAGTTTGTTATCATCAAAACACTAATTAATCGATCCATTAAAATTAATTAATTTGAGATTAAGGGCCAAAAAGCCAACAAATCATTCCCTTCCCTAATCAATGTAGGATTTTGTTTGCATTCTCAACAATTATCTCAAGCCTCAATGCTACTTAAACTTTGAGATTATGCTTTCGCTGCAACTGTTTACATAATGAAAAGCTTGCCCATTACAATCCTGAATGATGTGTGTCTCCATGTTAAAACTTTTTAAGATTGTTCCTAATTATAAATTTCTAAAAACCTTTGGTTGCTATTATTTTCCATGTCTCACATCATATAACATTTCTCATCACTTGAGTTTTTTGTCTATAAGTGTCTTTCCCCCAACGATAGTGTCTATATTTCTTGCCATGTTCATTTTGATGAGCTGGAATTTTTTATGTAGCCTTTTCGGTGTCGCTCCTAAAAGACACAATCAAATAATATTTATACTTACCGATCTCTACAACTACTACTAAAGCATAGTATTAGCAGCAAGATTGGGTCGATCTGCAGGGAAGCATGAAAATTAGTTTCGAACAAGTTAAGCCTCTAGCTAAAGCAATAGCCAGGGGGTGTGGAATTGAAGAATAAATGCGAGGAAAATAAAATGCGAAATTGGAAATTGCAAAAAATAAAAGTGTAAGTAAATAAAATAAACGGTCTAGCCTAGGAGATAGGATCTGCCCCCACTTGTTCAGTTGATCATAGGAACTCTCAAAGTATTGATTTTACTTCTTGTCTATGCCAAGCCCAATTGATTAGAAATGCTAACCAACGGTCCTAATTATCTAATTAGCCAATTAAATTAGATGAAACACATACTAACAAATTGAACTAACCGCATTACGCTCTAGGGATTACGCTAGGGTAAATTTCCAATAGTAAACGCATAGTTATGAATCTCACGTAGTTTCCCATAGGTTGATTACACAATGCTAATTGTCATCAATTCAAAATTTCACAAGATAATCTAACCTATTGCTTCTTAAAGATTAACATCTAATTAAATGTCACATATTATATGCTAATCAAAAGCATCCAATCATACAATCAAGAGGAGTTTGTTAGACAATCCAAGATAATATGAATGTTAATCAATTAAATCTAAAAGAAACCCAAAGAACCAGAAATATAAATCGATTTGATGAAGAACAAAGCCTCACAATTAATAAAAATGAGTTTTTCCCTACTTCTAAGCTAGAAAACGAACCTTAGCAATCCATCGAGGCAATATCGCCAGAACCTATCATCATTTGACTTGATTACAGAGAGAGGACGAAAAGAGCTCTAAAATCTAATGTTGTAAATGGATAGAGGACAAAAAATGAAGAAAACAACTAGTCATTTGCCCAAAACGGCCACCCAGTCGAAAGATATGACATAAAAATCAAACTGCTATTTTTATAACTACGCCATGATACTGTCAAAATCGGCTACCTATTGGTTTTAGAGCCGCGATGAGGTTCTTTAGGGGCATTTTGGCCTTTTTAGCTTCTATTTGACCTGATTGCTTTGTTAGGACTTAAAATTGGTCTGTTTTACCTATGTTTTCTTCCTAATGCTTGATTCTATGCTTTTTGGGAGCTCGATACCTACAAAATAACATTTTTAACACATTAAATAGTACAACGATCCTAAGTTAAGCTGAGGAAGATAACACATTTCAGGTGCTATCAATTTCATTTTGCCAAAGATCTAGCTTTACTTATTGTGCCACCAAAATACTATGTTATTCAATGTTTGCCAATTCGGTTACTACACCTACCATCCGTCCAAAATTTGATAATTTTATAGCCACGCCTACACCTCTTTCATCTTCACCTAAGCTTTTGCCAAAGACTGATATGAGCCCTATTGATGGAGCTTTTACTATAAACATCCTCCTTATGTGACTTGAATTATACACCAACTATTAATAATGAATATGTTTTTCCAAATGAAACTTCTTCTACTATTGGTACTATTGTTCATCCTATGCTTACGAGGAGTAAGAATTGTTTCTTTAAACCGAAAGTGTTTATGACTAACTATGCTGAATGTGAGTCGGCTAGTGTAAAGATGTTTTACAGGTCCCTCATTGGAAAGTTATGATGCAATCAGAGTATGATATATTAACAAAAAAATAATACATGGGACTTTGTTCATCTATCGGATGATTAGAAGCTTGTTTGGTGCAAATAGATCTTTAAGATCAAATAGAATTCAAATGGATCTATAACTTAATACAAGGACAAGTTAGTGACTATGGAGTTACATCAAACAACACATATTGATTATGTGGAAACCTGCAACCTTATTGTCACATAGCTCGTGGTTTGGTTCATTTGCCAAATTGGTACAAACATTGCTTTCCTCCATGATATCCTTTCGGAGTTTGTTTTCATGGAACCACCAATAGCTTTTGAATGTCAAGGCACTGCCCCTCTTGTTTGTAAATTAAAAGGGTCATTTTGTTGGGATGAAATCCCTAACGCAGCAGAAGCATTACAAACCGAATATGAAATTAATTGAGATCTTGAAATACCCATACACTGTAAAAATAAAATACAGAAAACCTACTATATTAATTCTAGGGTTAAGCATGCTTTTAGAATTTTGAAGCCTTACATTCGTTGTCAACTGAATCTACGAATCTCCTTTTGGCATCCGGATCACAAACACCACCACCATGAACCTCTCATATTCTTTGAGTGATCTTGAGATAAAGGATTGTGGATCCTCTTCTTGATATGGAAGAAACCTTTTGTTAGAGAGAATTATAGAGAGTCAAGAGAAAAAAAAATGATTTAAATGAAATAGTTAATTAAATTAAACTTAATTATTAATTATTAATTTATTTAATTTAATTAATTAATTAATTAATTAATTAATTAATTTTTTCAAAAAAAAGTAACTCCCATACATGGGAGTTACTTTTTACATGGTTTACTCCCACGTTTCCGTACATCTCTCATATAACCTATAGTATTAATTCAATTATTTAATTAAAATAAAATTAGTTAAAAAATTAATTCTTTAATTAATTAATTGTCAAATTAAATATCTAATATTTAATTTAACCTACTTTAGAATCATATTCAATTGTTATTCTCTCATAACTTACAGTTTTAATGTGTATCTAATACACGTTAATTTTAACCTATAGTTTTAATATGAACTTAATTCATAATATTTAAACTTCAAATATTTAATTCTCTTAAAAATTAATTTTGTATCATATTCAAAATTAAATTTATATTATAAAATTAATTAAAAATGAATAAACTTTATATTATAATGTATCATCATACATTATATTATTTTCCTAAGTAAATTTGAACATTTCAAATTTTGTTCAAGACATAAATACCTCAACACTCTTTATGAGCTAGGAAAGGGACCTAATGGACCTACAGATCAGAAGCTCTAATGATATGAGATTAATTGGCTAAACTCATTAACCACATTAATCAATATTCGTTAATTATGGGTACACTCCACTTAAGGCCCACAGTTGCATTCTTCTCACTGCAAATATATTTCTGTGTCCATGGAGACCAATAACAACAAATCAGTCCTTCACACGTGTTGGTAACACCAGGTAGGTCAAATTACCATTTTATCCCTAGGTTTCTTCTAAATTCTTAAGTACCAGTGCTCCTCTAATGAACAACTTGTTTATGGTCCAAGCATTAAACAAAAACCCCTCTCGGGCCAGTGAGAGTGTAAGGCTCTTTGTTCAAGTCCCAAAGACACCACTTAAGGGAACACTCATCTACTTATCCTAAAGATGGGAATAAGTAAATTTGATCTTGTATAATTATGTTTCCAGCTCCCCACTTGGTCTTGTTCCCAAGATGGTAGGCATATTAAGTCGGAAAACAGTCACTCTAACCCATACAAATCAAAGGACAATCTCTCATAATATACTTATGGATTAAGACTAAGTTGCCTAGGTCATCATATTGAAGTAGCAATCTAACTAGTCAACGGAGTTACATCTAGTGATTATTTTTTCGTGGTCTGGTCTTATACAAACTCATTGCATAGGATACACCTGTTAGGTTTTATGTCCTAAAACTCGTTGTTTGTAATTTATGGATTTTATTCTCAATAAAGTTGTTTTCGAGCTTTATTCAGTAAAGTTGTTATTGAATACGTGAATTGCATTTAAATCCAATAAACTAAGAACCAATGGATATATGGTGAATGCTTAGACTTTATATGATAAAAGTGGATCAAGTTTAAGTAATAGCAAATGGTCTATAGTATATGGATAAAGGTTTGGTACTTTATCCTAGGAACATTATGGATACGGCCCACTTAGTATTTGATACAAACGATGTGATCCTAAATCGTTTATGTAGAGACATGTGAGTGGGGTATCCTATGCAATGAGTTTGCATAAGACTGGACTAACAAATAATCACGTTTACTTTATAACACCATTTACTGTTAAAACTGATTATTTCAACCTGATGACCTAAGTAACTCAATCTTAATCCTGAGCTAGCTATGAACTCCTGTTTGTTTGACATTATCCTTTAATCTGCATGGGTGAGAGTGGCTAGTTTGCTGACTCAATATGCCTCCCATTTTAGGGAAAGGATTAGGCAGATAGTTGGGGACATAGCCCTGCAAGATGTAATTCACTCTTACCTTATTAAAGGATAGTAGATAAGTTATTCCCTTAAGTACTAAATTCAAGTCTTGAACACGGGGCCCTACCCTCTCATTGGCCTGAGAGAGACTCGATTTGTCGGTTGGACCACAAACCAATTGTTCATTAGAGGATCAGTGGGACTTAAGGAACAAGAAGTAATTACGGGGGTAAAACGGTATTTTGACCCAGTTGTAATTATGAACAACTTGTGAAGAATTGACTTACTAATTATGGTTATATCAAATAGATAGAAATATATCTACAGTGAGGAGAGTGCAGCTACTGATCTTTAGTGGAGTGACCCGGTAGTTAACAAATGTTAATTAACTAGGTTAAAGAGTTTAAAGCTGTTAATTCTCGATCGTTGGAGCTCATGATCTGTAGGTCCATTAGGTCCCCTTATTAGCTCGTGGACTAAACCTTAGAACAATATATTGAGATAATTTGAAGTGTTCAAATTTTGAAAATTGGAGCATTTTATGATTTGGTTCATTTAATTGTGAATTAAACGAATTGAGTTTGGTAATAATATTTATATGTGATTTAAATATTATACTGGTAAATAGAGATTGGTCGAGTTTGAAATTGTCAGAAAAGTTGAAAAGTATTAATTTAATATAATTTATTAATTGGTTAATTCATTATTATTTAAATTAATTATATTAAATTGAATTTTTGATTTATGAAATCAAAAATTGACTCAATTTTTGAATTGAGAACTTAAACTTTTATTTTTTTGGCTGCATGGTGAAGGAGGTATTGGGTTTTATGTCATAAAACTCGTTGTTTGTAATTTACGGTTTTTATTCTCAATAAAGTTATTATCGAGATTTATTCATTAAAGTCGTTATTGAATATGTGAATTGCATTTAAATCCAATAAAATAAGAACCCATGACTATATGCTGAATACTTGGATTTTTTATGATAAAAGTGGATCAAGTTTAAGTAATAGCCAAATGGTCTATAGTTTATGGATAAAGGTTGGGTACTTTATATTAGGAACACTATGGATACGGCCCACTTAGTATTGATACAAACGATGTGATCCTAAATCGTTTATATAGAGACATGTGAGTGGGGGTATCCTATGCAATGAGTTTGCATAAGACTGGGCTAAGAAATAATCACGTTTATTTTATAACACCCCGTTTACTGTTAAAACTAATCATTTCAACCTGATGACCTAAGTAACTCAATCTTAATCCTGAGCTAACTATGAACTCCTGTTTGTTTGACATTATCATTTAATATGTATGGGTGAGAGTGCCAGTTTTTCGACTCATTATGCCTCCCATTTTAGGGATAAGATCAGGCAGATAGCTAGGGACATAGCCCTGCAAGATGGAACTCACTCTTACCTTATTAAAGGATAGTAGATAAATTGTGCTCTTAAGTACTGAATCCAAGTCTTGAACATGGGCCCCACCCTCTCATTGGTCTGAGAGGGACTTGGTTTGTTGGTTGGACCATAAACGAATTGTTCATTAGAGGATCAGTGGGACTTAAGGAACAAGAAGTAATTACAGGGGTAAAACGGTATTTTGACCTAGCTGTAATTATGAAGAACTTGTGAATGATTGACTTACTAATTATGGTTATATCAAATGGACAGAAATATATCTACAGTGAGGAGTGTGCAACTATTGAGGTTTAGTGGAGTGACCCGGTAGTTAACAAATGTTAATTAACTAGGTTAAAGAGTTTAAACCAGTTAATTTCGGATTGTTGGAGCTCATGATCTATAGGTCCATTAGGTCCCTTGTTAGCTTCTGGACTAAACCTTAGATAAGTATATTGAGACAATTTGAAGTGTTCAAATTTAGAAAATTGAGCATTTTACGGTTCATTCGTTTAATTATGAATTAGACGAAATTGGAGTGTTAGAGATATTTAAATAATGACTTAAATATCGATCGAATAAATAAAGATTCACCAAATTGAAAATTGACATGACGAGTCGAAAATTAATTTAATATTTTAATTTAATATAATTTAATTATTATTTAAATTAATTATATATATTAAATTAATATTTAATTAATGTGAAATTAATTAAAATAAGAAAATTAGAACTTCTAATTTTGAAGAAAAAGGATGAGGCATTTCATTCTACTTCTTCTTCCTTCACCTTTTCCTTCTTCTTTGTCTTAATGACTAAGATTTATAAGTCAATTTCTTAGCTAATAAGTTTACCTAAGCATCTTCTATAAATAGAAGAAGAATTGATTGAGAAAATTGAAAAAAAAAAAAAAAAGGTTTTGGTTTCAATTTTGCTGAAAATTGAAGAAAACCCATAACTCTCAAAACTGTGTTTTTTCTTCTCAAATTTGCTCCAAAAATTCAACAAAATTCAGATCCCACCATCCGTTCTAAGGCTCGACGATAACGAGGAAACTCTAATTGTGCTCCGTGAATAGTTCGTGCTTAGTTTTTGGAGGTTGTCGGGGACAATTTTGAGAACAAGTAAGTGTTACTTCCTTTGTATTTCAATTCTTCCAAGCATGTTTTTCCTTTAAATTGATGTAATTAGAGTGCTTTGAATCCGTTTTTTCTTCTGCTACATGTTTTCTAACTCCATCAAGAGGAGGTGGAGACCTCCCCTTCACATGCAAATTCAAGCATCTTATTCACACATTTGTGTGTCCTTCAACTTGTATGTTTTGTTGCATGAAATTCACTTTAAAAGAAAAATAGAAAGCTGAAGGAGTTTTAGTTTTTGGGAGAGTGAAAAATCCTTACTGGAAGGATTTTTTCCTCTCTTCCAAAACAGTGTGTTTAACACCTGTTGCTCCAATTTTCTACCCAATTTTCGATCCCACCATCCGTTCTAAGGCCTGAGAATAATGAGGAAACTCTTGTGGTGGTCCATGAACAATTCGTGATCAGTTTTTGGAGGTTCTCAGGGACAAATTTTGTGCTACAACAAGTAAGTGTTAATTCCTTTTGTATCTTAATTCATCCAAGCATGTTTTTCCTTTAAATTGATGTAATTAGAGTGCTTTGTATCCTATTTCTTCCATTGCATGCTTTCTAACTCTATCAACGCATGTCACCTACACGAACACATTAGATCGTTGCATTTGTATCAAATATAAAGTGGGTTGTATCCATAATGTCATCAGGATAAGATACTAACCTTATCCCTATACTATAGACCCTTTAGACTGTATCTTGAACATTAGTCTCCGTATGTTCCCACATACAGTTCAAGGCTCATAAAACAACCTAGAATGTTAGTTTATTGGATTTAAGGTTATTAAGACAAAAAAATAAAAAATAATCAGTAACGCTTATTGAAATAACACATCAATAACTCTTTATTAATGATTTAATGACGGTTAAATAATTACATTTACAATCTGCAAGTTTTACGGCATAAAACTAAAAAGCACTTGAAAAGTGCTTTTTATTCTCTTAAATTAAGGGAGTTTCTATTAGATTTCACTTTTTTGCTAGTGGTTTTCAGGTCAATATAAAGAAAATAAGAATTGAAAGCCCAAAGAACCAAGTCGAGCCAAAATCAAACGAAAAGAGAAGAACATCACAAAATCCCTAAAAGCAGGGCAGCGCCGCATCGCCAAATCGGTGCTGCCACGACACTTTTTCTCGAGAGTAGCTATACAAGAAGCGCAGTAGTGCTAGTGCGGCGTTGCAGCATGGCGCTGGGGGTAGGAATCGATAACGCATAGCGCATCGGCGCCATCTCATAGTGATGTGAAATAGCCTTTTGATGTCGGCCAGTGTCGCAGCGCTGCTCTACAGCAACGCAGCGCCAACTTTCCTAATTTGAAAAATCTGCAATTTTGGAAAGAAATCTAGGCAGCCAAGTCTATAAATTGAAAGGTTTCTAGCAATCCTAGGGAGAAGAGAACAACACAATATAGAGCCTCAAAGAGTGAGTTGGCTGTAAGGAAGAGAGAAAAGAGTTTTAGAGAAAAGAGTTTGAGAGAGAATTTGGTGTCGTTCGAGTTTCCAACATGAAGATCAAGGATATCTTGGCGGTTCCTCCTCAATCAAGAACTTCTTTACAGTAGAGTTTTTCTTTCTTTACACTCTTTCTATGCTGAAATTAGTCTTAAACATGTTGCCCAAAACTATAAGTGGCTAGACTCTTTAGTTTTTCAGTTTTAAGGTGTTGATGAATTGTTTATGAAGTTATGCTAAAGTTGTAGATTTTTCATGGATTGTTGTAATGAATATGTTTTTCATTGTTATTGTGCTTAATTTTTGTTGATTGGTCATCCATGCATGTTAGATTAGATGTATGATTGAAAGAATTGTATGTCTAGTTGGATTTATAACAGTGAATTGTTGTTAATCTTTCATGCAAATAGTTAAGTTAACAATGAAAGTTGCTAAAGACTACTTCTAATGCCATGTGACTTATATTGGTTTCAAGATGTTAGTAATCAAATTAGGTTGCATGAGAAAAGGTTGTTTTTTAAAGAAAACAACCCGGATTTATGTTTCTAGACTTAAGCATATGAATTACATTAAATTCCATAAACCCTAAAATGTTGCATAATGAATTAAACAAGGATTTAATACCTTAGAACTCTCTTAGACTCTCGTATTCCAAATTTACTTCCTTTTCTTATTTGCTTTCTTAACTCACAACTTGAAGTCGAATCCTCAAATAAAATTGATTTAATTCTAGGATAGTTAAGTGATTTAAACTTTCACAATTGGATCTTCAGTAGAATGATAATTGGAACTTAATCGTCTTATATTATAATTTGACCCGTACACTTGCGGTAACACATAATTTGCACATAAAAAACCCAACAAACTCCCACTTGAACTAAAACTCTAGCGGGCTGTACACAAAGAGTAGTAAGAATGGTAAATATGAAAATATAATAAACTAAGGCATCCATATACCCATTACACATCTCCCACTTGACCAAGATTAAACAATGTCTATATCTCGCAAACCTAGAATCTTTAGATGACCCTCAAACACTTGAGCCGAGAGAGTCTTCGTAAATGGATCAACAATGTTATGCTTCAAAGCGATCTTTGTGACAATCAGATCTCCTCGTTGCACAATCTCTCGTATCAGGTGATACTTTCTCATATGCTTTCCTTGTTTATAGCTGTCAGGCTCTTTAGAGTTGGCTACTTTCCCACTGTTGTCACAGTATAACGTGATAGGAAATTCCATGTTTGGAACAATTTGCATATTATTCAGGAACTTTCTGAGCCAGATTGCTTTCTTTGCTGCTTCACGAGCAGCTACATACTCAACCTCCATAGTGGAGTCTGCAATACATCCTTGCTTGATGTTACGCATACTACAACACCTCCATTTAGGGTGAACATCGATCTTGACGTGGATTTCCAAGAACCCTTGTCAGTTTGGAAATCAGAGTCGATGTATCCCATAAGGATCAAATCCTAAGCTCCATGCATCATCTTGTAGTCCCTCATTATCCTAAGATTCTTGAAGATGTTCTTAATTGCAGTCCAGTGGTCTAACCCTAGATTAGACTGGTACCTGCTTACTATTCCCACTGCATAAGAAATGTCTGGTCTAGTGCTGAGCATAGCATACATTAAGTTAGCCACAGCTGAGACATAGGGAATACGTGTTATATCTTCAATTTCTTGAGGTATCTTAGGACATTGTTCCTTAGACAAATGAACCCCATGCCTGAAAAGTAATAAACCCTTCTTCAATTTCGAGTCAACATTTTATCGATATAAGTTATTTGAGATAGGGCCAACGTTTTGTTCTTGTGATCCCTAAGCATAGCAATAGGGATAATGTTTCCTCATAGTCAACCCCTTCCCTGGAGGTGTAACCCTTTGCTACAAGTCTAGCTTTAAAGGTCTGTACCTTCTCAGCTACATCTCTCTTTCGTTTATAGATCTATTTACACCCTATGTGTTTAACCCCTTCGGTGGATCTACAAGTTCCCGTACTGAATTGAAGTACATAAACTCAATTTCAAGATCTATGGCTTTGAACCATTGGTCCTTGTCTACATCATTCATTGCCTTTTTATAGGACAATGGATTATCAACACCATTGTCTAGCACAATGATCTGAGTTTTAGTTAAACCCAAGTAACCATTAGGTTGTAATACAACCATCCCACTGCATCAAGGAATTCCTAGTGATTGAGGAAGACGAGACTGACCAGAAGTGCTAGCTCCTCCATTAACTGTTAATGAAGGACTAGTCTCATCAACAACTCTTGTTGACCCTTCAGTAGCTTCATTTAATACGATTTGGCTTCGTGGTTTATGGTATCTCATGTGTGTCTTCTTCCAATAATGTAGCATTTGTCGATACAAACACTTTGTTTTCTTGTGGGTCGAAGAAGAGACTACCTCTCGTTTTCTAAGGGTTATCAACAAATTGACATAAACTTGAATGAGGTTCTAATTTCTTAAGATTTGTCACTAGCACATATGCAGAACAACCCCAGATTCTGAAATTACGAATACCAAGTAATTAAGGAATGTTAATTAACTAGGTTAAAGAGTTCAGTCGGTTAATTTCTGATCGTTGGAGCTCATGATCTGTAGGTTCATTAGGTCCCCTTGTTAGCTCATGGATAAACCTTAGAACATTATATTGAATGAATTTGAAATGTTTCGTTGAGCGAAATTTATGGTTTATTCGTTTAAATTTGATTAAATGAAATCAAAGAGTTAGAAATATTTAAATGTGACTTAAATATTTTTAGGAAGAATAGAGATTCATCGGGATGGAATTTTTTGGGAAAAGTGAAAAAATAATTAATTAAATATTAAATATTAATTTAATTTAATTAATTATTAATTTAGTTAATTATTATTTAATTAATTATGTATTAAATTAATTTTATTTAAAATTAATTTTTGAAATTAATTTTGAATTAAATATCAATTTATTAAATTGGTTTTTAAATTGAACTTTAAATTCCAAATTGGAATTGGAAAATTCCAGTTTGCAATGAAGAAGAAGGTGGTGTTTACCATGCATAGTTCTTCTCCACTCTCTTCTTTCACCTCCAAATTGAACACCTTAATTAGCCAATTTGTTGGCATGTTGCATGTTGTTTCCATCTACATGCTCTCCTCTTTATATAGATGAGAGGAATTGAAGATTAGGTTAAGCATTTTTGCTATTTTGTGCAAAAACTCTTTCAAACTCAAAAACAGAAAAATAAGTCTATTCTTCAGCTTTGTGCTCCAAATTGAACTCAATTTTGGATCCCACAATTTGTTCTAAGGCTTTTGGATAACAAGGAAGACACTAGAGGTTGTCCACAAAGTGTTCGTGATCTGAAATTTGATGAAATTCAACTTCAATTTTGAGCTACAACAAGTAAGTTCTCTTCCTCAGTTGTTCAGTTTTAGAACAAGAATGTTTAATCTTCAAAATTGATGTAATTAGAGTGGTTTAGATCCTAATTACTTCCACTGCTATGTTGCTAACTCTTTCAATTGGTATCAGAGTATGACTAGAGCACTCAATTTACATTAATTTCAGCTTGGTGGGTAAAAATTCATGTGATGAATGTTGTGGTTGCTAAAGTTGGATTTTTTTTTTTTTTTGGCATCTAATTCAGCTTTTTTGTTGCTTAATTGTTGTAAGTAGCCACTTGCTTATGGTTTTTAATGAGTTAAGAAGTGTCTGTAATTTTATTGAAGTCATTAGAGTGAAAATTAGGTTGTAATTTGGAAAAATTGGAGAAGCCGACAAGCAAATTTGAGTAGCAGCAGCAGCAGCTATTGCCCAAGAGCGTCGCGACGCTCCCTCAACGGCGTCGCGACATTGTTCTTATTTTTCCAGGAACGTGCGGGTTGAAGAAGACGCAGTTCAATCAGACCAGCGGAGGTCTAGTTTGCCTATTTCCCTTCGGTTCAGCCCTCTTTTCATCATTTGGAGTCCAATTCAAGTGGTTTTTACCCCATTCGGGCCGGTTCAAAGCGAGGTTGGTTCGAGGGTGTTTTCCAATTACATTTGTAATAATTTAGTTGTTTTTAAGCCATTAGATGCTAAAAGTAGTCCACTTTAATGTGTTTAATTAATTATGCTTTAGAATGTATGTTTTAATTAAATTAAATTTATTTGTGCATATAGTATGCCATATAAATTTAAAATCTCACTAGAGGATTAACATGTTTCATGCATATGATGCATGTTATAAAGTGTTATAATATTTGTGCATGCTCCGGTTATCATAGCAGTAATATAAGTATGTTATATTATTTTATGATGTATGTCATAGACTGCTATTCTTTTATAAGGTGTTACAAAATGAATTAGACGTTTAAAATATATAACAAAAAATACATGCTCACTTAGGATTACCAAACCTATAGTAGGTAGTTAACTTATAAAACAAAGGTTACAAAAATTCACCTGGCAAGATCCTGTCTATGGTTGGAGATACTTAAGTTGATGGTTTACAGAACACCTGCTACCTGGGAATCAAATCAGTTTTTGAATTTATGTGAACCTAGTTTTATGAGCTTGTGTTTGAGTTCTAAGCATAAAAAGGGTTTTATCATTTAGACATCGTAGGTCAAATCTAGTATTAGAGTTACACTTAGACGAATACCTGGACTTACGTTATATTTGTTTAGCTGAAATATAACTAAGTATAGATACCAAATATACCTTTTAGGACACTTCAATGAGAGAATTGTATATATGATATACTAGCTCTTACGTCCTTAAGAATTCACATCGTGAGATCCATGCTTGGCTTTGCGTCGCCCTGGGAGCGTCCGTCATTAGGAGAGTGTTTGCATGAGTCAATAGCAAGGTGAATAGGGGAAGTAGTTAAAAGTAAGTGGGTGAAGGGTGTGTGTCAACACATCCTATGGTCTCTTTCATTAGGTCACACCGTGAGATTCCCATGATGCACCTGCAAGTCATTTCTTAACATGACACTACCAATCGAAGGGTTTGTATCATGGGATTAAGAGCATTATGAACTCGAGAAATGGATAGGGTTTCTTAGGTCCATTTTTAGCATTCTCTTTTCCTCGAAAGGTTGTTGATTCCGATCCCTGAAATCTGAAAAATGGAGGGTTACACTTACAAAATTTTACTAAGTGTTAGTAAGTATTTTGACCAAATAAATGATAATTAAATACTATAGGAATAAGAGTTATTCTAGTATTAGTATTTGATCAAGAATGTCTTAATTTAGCAAAGGAGTAATTGACTAAAGTATCATTGCAAGAAAAACATTATGGATACATTATTAATTGCTAAAATCAATTTGATAATATTTTATGCAATTCACTAAATATAGATTTATTTCTTTATAGCAATGTCTACTCTGTTCGTATAATTACTTGCTTTTAATAAATTGACTGGTGATAACTATAGTACCTGGAAATCAAATCTGAACACCATACTATTTATGGATGCTATAAGGTTTGTTTTAACAAAGGGATGTCCTTTCGCTCCCACTCAAAATGCAAACCAAAATGTTTGGGAAGCATATGACAGGTGGATTCGGGCTAATGAAAAAGCCTGAGTCTACATTTTGGCAAGCATATTTGATGTATTGTCCAAGAAGCATGAGTACACGTTGACTGCCAAGGAAATCATGGACTCATTGCAGGCGATGTTTGGACAGCTGTTCTCATCAGTCCGACATGATGCTATCAAGCACATTTATAACTCCCATATGAAGGAAGGAACCTTTGTTAGAGAACACGTTCTGGACATTATGGTCCACTTCAACATCATGGAGGTAAATAGAGTTGTCATTGATGAAAGGAGCCAAGTCAACTTTATACTGGAATCTCTTCCGAAAAGTTTTCTGTCATTTCGCACTAATGCGGTAATGAACAAGATAGAGTATAATCTGACTTCTCTTTTCAATGAGCTTCAGACGTTTTAGTCTATGATGAGATCAAAAGGATGTGAAGGAGAAGTAAATATGTTACTTTTAAGAAGTTCCAAAGAAAATCATCCTCAGGGACCAAGGGACCAAGTTTGGACCTTCTTCTTCAAAGAAAAAGAACCTGAAGAAAAAGGGAAAAGGGAAAGCCACTCCACATCTCAAAAGCAAGAATAAAGTTGCAAATAAAGGAAAATGTTTCTACTGCAACGAAGATGGGCACTGGAAGAGGAATTGCCCTAAGTGTCTTACAGAGAAGAGAGCTGAAAAAGAAAACCAAGGTAAATATGATTTACTAGTAGTTGAAACTTGTTTAGTAGAGAATGATAACTCCAGCTGGATACTTGGTTCAGAAGTCACTAATCACGTATGTTCTTAGTTTCAGGAAACTAGTTCCTAGAAGAAGCTTGAAGATGGCGAGATTACTCTCAAGGTTGGATTAGAGGAGATTATCTTAGCCAAGATAGTGGGAGATATGAAGTTGTTCTTCGAAGATAGATATATTTTATTAGAAAATGTTCTTTATGTTCCTAGTATCAGTAGGAATTTAATTTCTATCTCTTGTTTGTTAAACATATGTATAAAGTATCTTTTGATGTAAATGAAGCGTTCATTAGCAAAAGAGGTATTAATATTTGTTTTGCAAATTTAGAAAACAACTTATACAAGTTAAAACCTACCAAGGCAAAGATTATTTTAAATATTAAGATGTTTAAAACAGTTGAAACACAAAATAAAAGGCAAAAAGTTTCTTCTAATACCTAACTTTGGCATTCAAGACTTGGCCATATTAATCTCAATAGGATTTGAAAGTTGGTAAAAAGCGGACTTCTAAATCTTTTACTCTTCTAATACCTAACTCTTTACCTCCATATGAGTTTTGTCTTAAAAGTAAGATGACCAAAAAATCTTTTACTAGAAAAGGTCTTTGAGCCAAAGAACCTTTAGAGCTCGTACGTACAGACCTTTGCGGTCCTTTGAATATCAAAGCACGAGGAGGATAGGAATATTTCATTAGTTTTATTGATGGTTATTCTAGGTATGAATATGTTCACCTAATGCATCATAAGTCCAAGGCTCTTGAAAAGTTAAAAAAGTAGAAGGCTAAGGTTGAAAACCTAGTAGGTAAAACTATTAAAACACTTCGATCAGATCGAGATGGAAAGTATATTAACTTAAGATTCCAAGACTATATAATAGAACATGGAATTAAATCTCAACTTTCTGCACCTGGTACACCTCAGCAAAATGGTATGTCAGAAAGAAGAAATAGAACCTTGTTAGACATGATTCGATTAATGATGAGCTTTGCTCAGTTGCCTTATTTGTTTTGTTGACATGCAGTATAGACTGTTGTATATATTGTGAACAATGTTCCTTCTAAAAGTGTTTCAAAAACACCATATGAATTATGGAGAATTTGGGGATGCCCAACACATGTACTGGTGCAAGATCCTAAGAAGTTAAAACGGCGTTCAAAATTATGCCTATTTGTAGGATATCCCAAAGAAACAAAAGGTGGTTTATTTTTTTTATCCTCAAAAAATAGAGTGCTTTGTATCAACAAATGCAACTTTCTTATAGGAAGACTACATTAAAAATCATCAACCTCGCAGTAAACTAGTATTGAGTGAAATTTCCAAAGAATCTACAAATAAATCAACAAGAGCTGTTGATCAAGAGTTGAGAGTGCCTCGACGTAGTGGGAGGGTTATCCATGAACCCGACCCACATTCGTTTAACAGAAGCCCAACTCGTCATACCTGATGATGGCGCTGAGGATCCATTGACCTTTAAATAGGCAATCAATGATGTTGATAGAGACCAGTAGATTAAAGCCATAGACCTCGAAATGGAGTCTATGTACTTCGATTCTATCTGGGAACTTGTAAATCAACCAAGTGGTGTAAAACCTATTGGTTGTAAATAGATCTACAAGAGAAAACGAGACCAAGCTGGTAAGGTATAGACCTATAAGGCTCGATTAATAGCAAGGGGTTTTACCCAGATAGAAGGGGTGGACTATGAAGAAACCTTCTCTCCTGTTGCTATGTTAAAATTGATTAGAATACTCCTATCCATTGCCACATACTATGATTATGAAATATGGCAAATGGATGTCAAGACAGCTTTTTTGAATGGCTATCTTGAAGAGAGTATTTATATGGTTCAACTAGAGGGGTTTGTAGGATAGGGTCAAGAACAAAAGGTTTGCAAGCTTAATCGATCCATTTATGGGTTAAAAACAACTTCTCGGTCTTGGAATATAAGATTTGATATTGCGGTCAAATCTTATGGCTTTGAACAAAATGTTTATGAACCTTCTGTTTATAAAAAGATCATCAACACAACTTAGCATTTCTAGTATTATATGTTGATGATATTCTTCTCTTTGGGAATGAGGTAGGATTTCTGTTGGGTTTTATGTCCTAAAACTCGTTGTTTGTAATTTATGAATTTTATTCTCAACAAAGTTGCTATCAAGGTTTACTCAGTAAAATTGTTATTGAATATGTGAATTGCATTTAAATCCAATAAACTAAGAATTCATGGCTATATGGTGAATGCTTAGACTTTATATGATAAAAGTGGATCAACACTACTACAAATTTGGCCTTTCTTGATGGATGGGTTTTTTATTTTCGTGATGGTCATGAAAATAAACCATCAAGAAAACCATAATTTAGATGTTTAAAAATTATTATTTATTTAAATTTTACATTTCTTGATGATCTTAGAACATCAAGAAAGATTTATATTTTTCTTGATGTGCATGTACATTAAGAAAATTCTTTCTTGATGGTCATTGCTCATCAAGAAAAGGGAGAAGTTTTTTGGATTCGTTGATGGTCAAAAACATCTGAAAAACTCTTTCTTGATGGTCATTGCCCATCAAAAAAAGGAGAAGATGGACATTAATTGGCCATCAAGAAAAAGCCCAAATAATGAATTCCTGATTTTTGGATTCGTTGATGGTAAAAAATCATCAAGAAAACCCTTTTCTTGATGGACATCCATCAAGAAAAGGGAGAGATGAACATTAATTGGCCATCAAGAAAAAGCTCAAATAATGAATTCCCGATTTTTGGATTCGTTGATGGTAAAAGACCATCAAGAAAACTCTTTTTTGATGGTCATTACCTATCAAGAAAAGGGAGAAGATGGACATTAATTGGCCATCAAGAAAAAGCCCAAATAGTTTGGCCCATCTTTCCTTGATGGGCATGAAACCTTTTGTATTAAAACCCTAATTTCATTAGGTTTTGAAACCCTCATATTCTCCACCCTAGTTTCTTTACATCTGTTTTCGTTCACCCTCATTATCGCCTTTTGCCGTTCACCGTTCGCTGCGCCTTCGCCATTCGTTGTCGTGTAGCAGCCGTCGGGTAGCAAAAGATAGCATTTTGGATATGTCGTCGTTCTCCCTCATAGCGAATTAGATCTGCCGTCGTCTCTTCTTCGTCGTTCATCGTTCCCCATTCGCCTTCACTACAACAAAATGACTTAGTTTAGTCTTGTTCCAGCCTTGACTCAAAGTTCTTGGCTTCTACTTCCAATAATGGATTAGCCAGAGTTTGGAAGTCTGGTGATGGAGTTCCTGTAATTAATCTGACCTGGAGTGCGGTACTTCAGATATTTGTACCTGCTATTATGTGTTTATTGCATTTTCTTGTAATTAGTAACATATTTATTTGGATTGTTCAGGATGAAAAAATTGAGCTCTATCGATTTTCTAAGGATGGGACTAAACCATTTTTATTTTGTACTGTCCAGAAATGTATGATTTTTTTCACAACCAAGTAAGTATCAAGCTTGAATAATCCTATTGAATGGCGTGTTCCATTCTTGGAAACAAGTGAACTAAATCAAAATGTCTTTCTTGAACTGTATGTGGGGTCATATGAATATCAATGTTTAAGATACAGTCTAAATGGTCTATAGTATAGGGATAAGGCTGGATACCTTATCCTGGTGCCACTATGGATACGACCCACTTTATATTTGACACAAATGCAATGATCTAATGCGTTCGTGTAGGAGACATGTGAGTGAGGTTATCCTATGCAATGAGTTCGCATAAGACCAGACCACGAAATAGTAATCGCTGAATGTAACTACGTTGACTAGTTAGGTTTCTGTTTCAATAGGATGATCTAGGCAACTTAGTCTTAATCCTGAGTACATTATGAACTCCTGTCCATGAGAGATTGTCCTTTGATTTGTATAGGTGAAAGTGGTCGTTTGCCGACACAATATGCCTACCATCTTGGGGACAAGACCGAGTGGGGAGCTAAGGACTAATTGTACAAGATAGAATTCACTCATTCCCATTCTTAGGGGAAATAGATAAGTGTGTCTCTTAAGTGGTGTCACCAGGACTTGAACAACGGGTCGTACCCTCTCATTGGCCTGAGAGAGGTTTCTATTTAATGGTTGGACCATAAACAGGTTGTTAATTAGAGGAGCACTAATACTTAAGGATTTATAAGAAACCTAGGGGTAAAATGGTAATTTGACCCAGCTGGTGTTACAAACACTTGTGTAGGACTAATTTGCTATTATTAGTCTATATTCATGGACATAGAAATATATCTACAGTGAGAAGAGTGCAGCTGTGGGTCTTTAGTAGAGTGTACTCACAGTTAATGAATATTGATTAATGTGGCTAATGAGTTTAGTCGATTAATCACATATCGTTAGAGCTTTTGATATGTAGGTCCATAAAGTCCCCTTGCTAGCTCACTATGAACCAACAAGGATCAACTATGTTGAAAGAAAAATTTGAAATGTTCAAATTTATGAGGGAAAATATTAATTGTATTGGATACAATTAATTGCATGATTTATTATAAATTTTATTTGAATGTGATTCAAATTATACCTTTATAAAATGGAGAATTAATTTATTTAAATATGGTTCATATAATTAAATATTTATTTGGATAAAATCTATATAAATAAATAAATGGAGAATTAATTAATTAATTTCAATTGGATTCAAATAATTAATTATTTAATTTGGATAAGATTCAAAATTAAAAAGATTATATAGAAAATAAATAGAGAGACAATCAATTAATTGATTTGAATTGAATTCAAATTATTAATTATTTAATTCTGATGAGATCCAAATTAAAGATTCTGCATAAAATAAATATTTAGATAAGATCTAAATATTTTAAACCATTTAATATGAGATATTATTTGGGTAGATATTCGTTAATATTGGATATTATTAAATATTTGATTTAAAATCTCTATAGAGGGGTTATCCTAATAGGATTAGGAGTAACCCATAGAGTTCTATAAATGGGGCCCTTGGGAGCCTTCATAAAACACACTCTCTAAGAGAATAATCTCTACAGCTATTCTAAAAATCTCTCTACTAATTCTCCCAATTTCTTTAGAAAAATTCTAAGAAAATTCTTCTTCCCATTCTTTCAAAGAAGTGGTTCCCACAAACCGGATCCTTGCTAGAGTTATAGCGAGGAAGATCTCTTGGAAAAGTAAGACTACAAGAAGAAGACTATCGATTCAAGAATCATAGATTGGCAAAGGTATGATGCTTAACCTTTTCTTTATTTTTTTGTATTTTTAATTCTTTCAATAAATCAAACGCTACCATCGGATTCAATTCCCTTCAATTGATATCAGAGTCAATCTTTGATTCTTGATTTGAATTAAAAATCTTTTATGGTAGGTGTTTTGATTGTTCTTATAAGAGATATGTGAAGATTTGCAAAATTGATTGTTTAGGCATGTTTGGGCATTAGATTTTAAAGTTTTGATTAGATCAATTGTAAAGCCTTCAAGAGTTAGAGTTTTCTTGTAATCTTTTTGATGTAAAAATGCTATAAATTCTTGAAAAAAAACGTTGGTTTTCCCTAAATATTGAAATCTGGAAAATTTGGAATTTTTTCAAATTTGGAAATTCTACTATTTGTCATCTTTTGTGCGTCATCAAAGCATCTGCAGATTTCATTAAATATCAAAGGATTAAATTTAGGTATTTTAAACCCTAAATTTTGATGGCCAAAGAAGAAATTGAAGACCAAGATATGTCTTGGAAAGTCAATTTATTGTAATTTTGATTTTTTTTTAGTTTCTAGGATATGCCAAATATGTCGATCAATTTTGCTTTATTTAATTTAATTATGTTTGTGATGTATGTTTTAAATTAAATTAAATGTTGCATAAAGTATGCCATTTAGATTAAAATCTCACCATAGGTTAAGCATGTCCATTCTCTTAATATATTATAAATGTTATATTACATGGTTTTAATGCATGATAATAATTTCATGAGTTATTTAATGTATGTTGATATATTAAATATATGAAATTGGAAAAGTATGATGCATGACATTAATTAAATAAATATAAATAATTATATTTATTAATATTTTGTTAATGTATGATTGATTTATTTAATATAAGTGTTATATTTTAAATGAAAATCAATTTGCATTGAGCATGATACATCCATAGATTAATATAATTGTTATATTATGTTATGAATTGCATGTAATATGGTTGGTTAATTAATTATAATTTGATTGTTAATTAATTAAATCATAGAAAGCATGTTATAGGGCTAATTATTAAAATTCATAATAGTTATAAAATTTATGATTAGTAACCGTCAACCTATAATTAAGAATTGCATGCAAACATAACATATTAGGAAATTGGAATTATTTAAAATTAATTTAGACCTAAGGTCACATTATCTCTAATAAGATTAGAATTTTGTCTTACTTTGTTTTAGAATAGTTTTAAAATATGACTAAGTAGACAAAAATAGGACCTTATATTATAAGGGAACTCTACCACTTCAGTTCTGTCAAGATTTGGGGTATTTAAGTTGATGGTTTATGAAACACCTCCTAATTGGGAACTGAATTGGAACCTGAGTTGAATTAACCGAAGGCCTATTAGTATACATTGTCATTAGATTAATTAAATTATTTAATTCACCTAGAACATTAATATAAAGACCTTTTATAAGAGTTATAATAGGTATAGACTTAGATAGGTTGACTTAGCTGAATTTATCTAAGTTAAATAACCCTAAGATAAAGTAGGACATTTTAATGGGAGGAAAGTTACAAAACGAGATGTTTATATCAAGTTTTGCTCCTACATCTCTAATTATTTAAACTGTGAGATCCATACTCGGCTTCGTGTCGCCCTGGGAGCGACCTCCCTTCGAAAAATGTTGTATGGTTCAATAACAAGGTGAATGGAAAAATGTCTATAATAAGTGAGAGCGGGAAGCGTGTCAATTTATCCCTCGGTCTTCAACCATAGGTCGCACTGTAAGATTTTTATGATCCACCTGCGTGTTGTCCTGGAGCAACCATCCCTTCGAAGGCTCTGATCATAGGTTTCGAAACACCGCGAACTCCTAAAAGGGATAGGTTCACTTAATCTAATTACCAACAATTATCTTTCCTAATGGTAGTTTGTTGGTGCGTACCTCTAGGATTTGAAAGTAGAAGGATGAGTTAAGAGTTAATGAATCCTTGACCAAACAGTGTATAATGTCTATAGGAATATGAGTTATTCTGGCATTAGAATTAGTTGAGAATTGTCTAATTTCAAAGAAGGAGTGGCTAATCACTCTTTGGTGGCGGTTACTCTAAACTTCTGAAGCATCGTTGCAAAAACTAAATCAATAATTTATTAGGATTTCTTTGATTACTTGTTTTTTGCTAAATTTATTGGATTACTTGCAATTTTGTTTGCTTGTGTAATGGGTTAAAGCAAAGATAACTAAAATGGTTAATTGTTTCAGCATGTCTTCCTCAATTTCGCACTGTTTAAAAATGAAAAACTAACTGGTGAAAACTACGCAGCGTGAAAATCTAACCTGAATACGATTCTGGTTATAGATGATCTACAATTTGTCTTAACGGATGAGTGCCCTCCTATCCCCGCTCGTAATGCTTCCCAATGTGTTAGGGATGCATATGACCATTGGACAAAGGCCAATGATAAGGCCCGAGTCTATATCTTGGCGAGTTTGTCTGACGTACTCAACAAGAAACATAAGGCCATGATGAATGCACAACAGATCATGGAGTCCCTCCAGGGAATGTTTGGATAATCGTCCTCATAGATCCGGCACGAGGCCCTCAAGTACGTTTATAATGCACTTATGAAGGAAGGCCAATCGGTGAGAGAACATGTTTTCGACCTGATGGTCTAATTCAACGTTGCTGAAATGAATGGAGCGGTCATTGACGAGCAGAGTCAAGTGTCTTTTATTCTATAATCTCTTCCGAAGAGATTCCTTCAATTCCGCAGCAATGCAGTTATGAATAAAATTTTGTACACCATGACAATCCTCCTAAATGAGTTACAGATTTTGTCTCTTATGAAAAATAAGGGACTGATCGATGGAGAGGCAAATGTTGCCCATTTCAAGAAGTTCCACAAGGGTTCATCCTTTAGAACTATGTATGCTCCATCATCTTCTGATTCTAAAAAGATCCAGAAAAAGAAAGGAGGGTGAATTGACGCTCAAGGTCAGAACGGGAGATGTCATTTCAGCTCTTGCAGTGGGAGCTGCAAAGTTGTTTTTTTGAAAATAGATTTTTATTTTTTAAAAAATCTGTATATAGTTCCTAAAATAAAAAGGAACTTAGTATCTATTTCCTGTTTAATTGAACAATTGTACCCAGTTACTTTTTCTGTTAATGAAGTGTTCATTTTGAAAAATGGTGTATGTATTTGTTATGCTAAATTAGAAAACAACTTATATGTGTTAAGACCAACTGAAGCAAAAGCACTTTTAAGTCATGAGATGTTTAAAACTGCTAATACTCAAACTAAAAGGCAAAGAATTTCTCCAAGTAACAATAGTACTTATCTTTGGCATTTGAGATTAGGTCACATAAATCTCGATAGGATCGGGAGATTGGTAAAGAATGAACTTTTAAATGAATTAGAAGATAATTCGTTACCTCTATGTAAATCTTGTCTTGAAGGTAAAATGACTAAAAGACCTTTTAGTAGAAAAGGTTATAGAGCCAAAGAACTTTCAGAACTCATACATTCGGATCTCTATGGTCAAATGAATGTAAAAGCTCAAGGAAGGTATGAATACTTCATCTCTTTTATAGATAATTATTTGAGGTATGGTTACTTATACCTAATGGAACATAAGTATGAAGCACTTGAAAAGTTCAAGGAGTATAAGGTAGAAGTTGAAAGCCTGTTAGGTAAAACAATTAAAACACTTCGATTTGATCGAGGTGGAGAGTATATAGATTTAAGATTCCAGGACTATTGGATAGAACGTGGAATCCAATCCCAACTCTCAGCACCTGGTACACCTCAGCAGAACGGTGTATCAGAAAGGAGAAATAGAACCTTGTTAGACATGGTTCGTTCTATGAAGAGTTATGCTCAATTGCCTAGCTCGTTTTGGGGGTATGTAGTAGAGACTGTAGTTCATATCTTGAACAATGTTCCTTCGAAGAGTGTTTTTGAAACGCCTTTCGAGTTATGAAGGGGACGTAAACCTAGTTTGTGCTACTTCAGAATCTAGGGTTGTCTTGCACATTTGCTAGTGACAAATCCTAAGAAATTGGAATCTCGTTCAAGATTATGCAAATTTGTTGGGTACCCTAAGGAAACGAGAGGTGGTTTCTTCTTCGGCCCACAAGAAAACAAAATGTTTATATCGAAAAACATTACATTTTTGGAAGAAGACCACATGAGAGATCATAAACCACGAAGTAAAATGGTATTAAATGAAAGTAATGAAGAGTCAACAAGAGTTGTTGATGAGACTGGTCCTTCATCAAGAGTTAATGAAGGAGCCAGTACTTCTAGTCAGTCTCGTCCTTCATTTGTCTAAGGAACAGTGTCCTAAGACATCTCAAGAAATTATGGATATGAGACATATTCACTATGCCTCAACTATGGGTAGCTTAATGTATGATATGCTCTGCACTAGGTCAGACATTTGTTATGCAGTGGGAATAGTCCATAGGTACCTGTCCAATCCATGGTTAGACCACTGAACTGCAGTTAAGAACATCCTCAAGTATCTTAGGAGAACGAAGGACTATAAGCTGGTGTATGGAGCTAAGGATTTGATCCTTATGGGATACGCCAACTTTGATTTTCAAACTGATGAAGATTCTAAGAAATCCACGTCAAGATCAGTGTTCACCTTAAACGGAGAAGCTGTAGTATGGCGTAACATCAAGCAAAGATGCATTGCAGACTCTACTATGGAGGCTAAGTATGTAGTTGTTTGTGAAGCAGCAAAGGAAGCAATCTAGCTCAGAAAGTTCTTAAATGATTTGGAAATGGTTCCAAACATGGAATTGCCCACCACATTATATTGTGACAACAATGGGGCAGTAGCCAACTCTAAAGAGCTTCGCGGTCACAAACGAGGAAAGCATATTGAGAGGAAGTATCACCTAATTCGGGAGATTGTGCAACGAGGAGATGTGATCATCACAAAAATCGCTTCGGAGCATAATATTACTGATCCATTTATGAAGGCTCTCTCAGCTAAAGTGTTTGAGGGTCATCTAGAAAGTCTAGGTCTGCGAGATATATATATCGTGTAATCTAGGGCAAGTGGAGCTGTGTAATGGGTATATCGATGCCCTAGTTTATTGTATTTACATACTTACCATTCTCACTTCTCTTTATGTACAACCCACTAAAGTTTTAGTTTAAGTGGGAGTTTGTTAGGTTTTATGCCCTAAAACTCGTAGATTGTAAATATAATAATTTGACCGTAATTAAATCATTAATAAAGAGTTATTGATGTGTTACTTTAATAAGCGTCATTGATTTTTTTTGTTTGTTTTCTCTTAATAACCCTAAATCCAATAAACTAACATTCTAGGTTGTTTTATGAGTCTTAAGCTGTATGTGGGGTCCATGTTTAAGATACACTCTAAAGGGTCTATAGTACAGGGATAAGGCTGGGTACCTTATCCTAGTAGCACTATGGATACAGCTCACTTTGTATTTGATACAAATGCAAAATTCTAACGCGTTTGTGTAGGTGACATGCGAGTGGGGGTATCCTATGCAATAAGTTTGCATAAGATCGTACCACGAAATAGTAATCACTAGATGTAACTCTGTTAACTAGTTAGGTTTCTATTTCAATATGATGACCTAGGCAACTTAGTCTTAATACTAAGTATATTATGAACTCCTGTCCACGAGGGATTGTCCTTTGATTTGTATGGGTGAGAGTGGTCGTTTGTCGACTCAATATGTCTACTATCTTGGGAACAAGATTAAGTGGGCAGCGGGGGACATAATTGTACAAGTTGGAATTCACTCATTCCCATTGTTAGGCTAAGTAGATAAGTGTTCCCTTATGTGGTGTCTCTGTGACTTAAACATAGGGTCCTACCCTCTCACTAGCCTGAGAGGGGTTTCTATTTAATGGTTGGACCATAAACAGATAGTTCATTAGAGGAGCACTGATACTTAAGGATTTAGAAGTAAGGTAGGGGTAAAATGGTAATTTGACCCAGCTTGTGTTACGAACACTTATGAAGGACTAATTTGCTATTATTGGTCTATATCCATGGACACAGAAATATATCTGCAGTGAGAAGAGTGCAGCTATGGGTCTTTAGTAGAGTATACCCACAGTTAACGAATATTGATTAATGTGGCTAATGAGTTTAGCCGATTAATCTCACATTGTTGGAGTTTTTGATCTATAGGTCCATAAGATCCCCTTGCTAGCTCACTATAGACCAACAAGGATCAACTTATGTTGAAAGAAAATTTTGAAATGTTCAAATTTATGAGGGAAAATATTAATTGTATTGGATACAATTAATTGCATGATTTATTATAAATTTTATTTGAATGTGATTCAAATTATATCTTTATAATATGGAGAATTAATTTATTTGAATATGATTCAAATAAATAATTATTTATTTGGATAAAATCCATATAAATAAATAAAGGGAGAATTAATTAATTAATTTGAATTGGATTCAAATAATTAATTATTTAATTTGGATGAAATTCAAAATTAAAAAGATTCAACAGAAAATAAATAGAGGGAGAATCAATTAATTGATTTGAATTAGATTCAGATAATTATTTATTTAATTTGAATGAGATCCAAATCAAAGATTATGTAGAAAATAAATATTTAAATAAGATCTAAATATTTTAAACCATTTAATATGAGATATTATTTGGGTAGATATTCATTAATATGGGATATTATTAAATATTTCATTTAAAATCTCTACAGCGGGGTTATCTTAATAGGATTAGGAGTAACCCATAGAGTTCTATAAATAAGACCATTGGGAGCCTTCATAAAACACACTCTCTAAGAGAATAATCTCTACGATTACTCTAAAAATCTTCCTCTACTAATTGTCCCAATTTTCTTAGAAAAATTCTAAGAAAATTCTTATTCCCATTCTTTCAAAGAAGCAGTTCTCACAAATCGAGTCCTTGCCAGAGTCATAGCGAGAAAGATCTCTTGGAAAAGGAAGACTACAAGAAGAAGACTATCGGCTCAAGAATTATAGATTGGCAAAGGTATGATGCTTAAACTTTTCTTTATTTTTTTTGTATTTTTGATTCTTACAATAAATCAAAGAACGCGATCACACACTTCCGTCCGGATTCAATTCCTTTTAGAGAGTTCTTTGATTTAATGCGGAGAATTGTATAGATAATTACATGTATAATGTATGTTTGACACGTCTTTATAGTAACTAAAAAGAATGAATTTACAAGTATAAAAATTGGTGGATGAACATATGGAATGATGATGCGCGGAGGAGATGGATGAATTTGTCAAGTACATATATATTCAAAACAACATGCGAGGTGATGGATAAATTCATGGAAAAAGTAGGGTTGAGACAACTTTGCTAACATATTTCTAAGTATCACTTAAGTATGCATTCATGTTACAAAACTCGAAATTGAGAACGCATCTTTCGATGCTTCGACACCACATTTATCTTATCTCTAAGACGCATGATGAGTTTTTCTTATAAAAGATTTAACTTTATCTTTAAAGCCAATTATTTTCTTGTTAAATGACAAATATTAATCACTTACTCTCTCAAGTAGATTGTTGTGCTGTTTAATGTGCTTAATATTAAGAAATATTATCTATCAAGTCTTCCTATTCTTAACCCAAGTATAAGCAAAGAAATAGGTTTACTTGGTGAGTTTGAGGTCAAATACAGGGACTATGTTGATTCTAAAATTCGTTAGATTAATTGAGTTGGAGTAATAACCAAAAATATTAAATGAAGGATGCGTCTAACTAAAGAAAGCAATAACATGTACACTAGATTAAAAAGTGGTAGATGGCAAGGGATGCGACACAGCGAGTTCAACTAAGTGGATTAAATGAATGGATAAAAACAGGGTTCGGGTTGGTTAGCTTCTAACATCAGAAACGCATAGTGAAAGTCTACATACTTGCAACTCTTCTCTCGGCTGTCAGCCGCTATGCATTATATGTCTATAATGCATATGAGAATATTAAGTGTTAAGGTTATTCCTTTGTCTAGGTAACACTTCTTAGCCTTGTCAATTGAGTTCCACAATTATTTACCCTCTCGAGCAGTCTAATTGTTACTACTTATATCGATTAGCTAGATGGACATAAGCATCAAATTAAGATTACAATTGACAAAATGAAATAGTTACACTATGGTTCTTATTTAGATGCTAATGCAGCCCATGACCCTTGAAAGATTAGCTACTCATAGATTCAAAGTAATAAGCGAAAAGTGTAGAGAAATGGATAGACATGGAAGAATTGTAGATTAATGAACGAAATACAATCTTGAACAGTTCAATGTCTTGATAACAAATCTAAAATCAAAGCTAGAAAAAGATAGAAAGCAGGAAGGCATTTCAATGTCTTGAGTCGCCGGAATGGAAGCGTGAGATCTGCTGTGAAGTGGTCAGGCGGATGAAAGACTCTTCTCTTGAGCTATTCATCTCTAGTTATCGTCTGAAAGAGATTCTGCTGTCACTTAGGAATTCTTCCGAGAATCAACAACCTTTTTCAGCTTGCAGGTCTGCCCTTTTATAGAAGCTACGTTCGTAATTAGCGGCAAATTTGTGTGATTAGAGGCACAATTGATGTTTTGCATCTATCTCGCTTAATTGCATAATTCTGACCTAATTTTTCGCTGCCTTGCGTTTAACATGTAAGACCCATCTTGAGGTTCTCTACGTTTCTGCAGTAAAGCATGCGTTTTAGGCTCATAAACATATCAAAACAATTATCTTCATCAATTTACAAGAGTAAAGCGCATAGAGAGATTTATCAATAGAAATTCAAACTAATACTACCGCATAATTCTCTATTAAACTCTATGTTTCTAAGATAAAGGCAATAATAACTTATATTTCTACAAGTTATCATAGATGATCATACTTACTTGAACCTATTTGTTCGATAGATTCATGCAAGGTTTTTAGCACAAATTTAAGCAAGATGAAATCAATTTTAAGTAAAACTTGGAAAATACTAGTTTCATGCACTTAACCTACTAAGAAATTTAATCATCCATGGTGTAAGGTGTTGAAAATGAAAAAAGATGTAAATATGGAATCAATCATAATTATATTAAGGAATTGTGCAAGTTTTTTGGTTGACATAATCAAAATAAAAGTAAGAAAGGTGAACATGATAGTAAAATGGAAATAAAAGACGTCAAGCCATCAGTGGCAATGTCTTGCTTTTTGGAGGCTTGAGATGGTGGCTATTTGATACAAATCTACATAGGGAAATTGATAGATTCTCAATCTCTGAGAAGCAACTTTGAACTTTCACTCAGAATCTTCTCACAAGAGAGCTTGAGATAGAAGGTGGCTATGAAGGTTGAGGTAGATTTTGAGCAAAGCTTTCACCAACTAATTTCTCTCTGTCTTCAACATGATTATCTAACACATTTGCATTTAATTCCATGCATTGCTGCACAGACTTCATCGCGACATCGGTTCATTGTCTCTGTCGTGGTCCGGTCAAATCAATCGTCCACTTACACATATACACGATCGCTGCCGCCCATGCATCTAAAGCTTCTTTTACTTCTCGACGCCTACTTCTTCGATGCGTTGATCTTCGGAACAATGTAGTTTTGATGATTCTGACAGCATTTTTCTCTTGTCTTTAGGGTGTTTTTGGCTTCTTTTAGCTATATCTTGCGTTTAGAAAGATTTAAAACTCATAATTTCCCGAATAGAAGTTTTTGTAAACATCATGAACGTAAAATTATTCATATTACACAATTTAATTCCCAAATCCATGCGTTTATCTCCTGAATTACTCTAATTATTCCAAATAATGAGTACAATAACTTGTATTTCTACAAGTTATCAAATACAGAAAAGGATCAGTTAGAAAAGTACTCGTTACTCGATCCTTACCTCTCGACACTCACTCCTCGTTCCTCACGACATGACACGTGATGCTCAGTCCTCTCTCCTTGATGCTCACTGTTTCATACATTTTCTCTCCCCTCATCCTCCCCCCACTAAGAGCTACTCGTTCATTGCATTGGTGATCTGGCACACATACTCACAGTCAGTTCACTCGCTCTTTTTGTTACGTTCCTAGGTCTCACACAATGTGAGAAATTTTTTAAAAAAATTAGCATACGTAGCACATTGACTCACTTGATGTGTGAAATTGATTGTCTACATCACACAATGTGAGAAATTTTTTAAAAAATTAGCATACGTAGCACATTGACTCACTTGATGTGTGAAATTGATTGTCTACAATGATCCAACTACCTTTATAACTTCATCTTTTCCAACACGTTCAGTTCGATAAAATTGACTTTTTGTAGGGAAAGTGGCGCAAGTAAGTCTGTATGATCATGTATATTGCTTGGTAATCATTGATAGCACCATAAAACTACTATTCTTCCTAGCTTAATTTGAGCTCGCTCATGGATTTTATGTGTTTATTATGCTATTTTATAGGAATTCGAGCAAATCATGAATAACGTAGCATTAGGGTCGTTCGAGGTTGATTTAGAGCTTTCGGAAGTGAAATCAGACACCTGGAGCTCAAGGAAGTGAAACTATAAAAATACTCCTAGAGCAAGCAACAACTACGTTGTGCTCTATACTCAAAGGCAGATAGCAAAAATGGTGAAAGCATAGCGACACTTCGAATTTTGACGGAAAAGTAATGCATGAGCGTAAGCGCGAGCATAACGCACTACATTGCTATGCTCATGGCTGCCGCTCCGACTTCTACCTAGAGCACAACGATGCTCTGCCCTTTTTATAAAAGGAAATTTTCCCAAATTAGGGTGGGAAGTTCGAGCTTTCAGCCCCCAATCCAAAATTCTCTTCCCCTCTTCTCCTTCCCTCTGTAATTCTTCATTCTTTGGTGTATTTTATGGTTATAAAGCTTATCTTGGACCGAATTTAAGTCTAAGGTAAGTATGCTAGCTTAAGGCTCGGTGAAACCCATCTCAAGCTATCGTTTAACCCAAAAAGAGGTGTGACAACAGCAGACATCGATCCTTTACAACATTTACTGTCAACTTAACTTTTCTCAAATCCTTACCAAGCACTCAATTACATAATTATAACTTAACTCCATACCATAAATAATACCAAATGATACTTTATAAAAATAACATCAGAGTTTTACACATAACCACCACTCCTGCTTATGAAGTGTAAATTAAAAAATTCACCCACTTAGCATCAAAATTTCGGTCAAAATTGAAGAAAAATGCATTCTGCCACTTTTCTAGTAAAGTTCTATCGGTTCAATTTCCCGTAAAGTTCTGGTGGTTCGTTTCCTGGTAAGTTCTAGCAATCTGGTTTCCTTGTAAGTTTCGGCGATTCAGTAATGATTTTCAGTGTAATTTTCTGGTAACTTCCAGCGGCTCAGCTTCCCACCTTGCTTTCCAGTAAGTTCGCCAGTTTAATTCTGGTAAGTTCCCCCGGTTCAACTCCTGAAAGTTGTTTCCCAGTAAGTTCCTCTTTCCCAATAACCTTTGTTTTTCGGTAAGTTGATTTCCTGGTAACTTCCGTTGCTTTTTCCAGTAAGTTCAACTTCTTAGTAATTTCTGTTGACTTTTCTCGATAAGTTTGACTTTTTTTCAGAAAAGTTCCTGCCTCCTAGTGACCTTTTTCCACCTTTTAAACGCCCAAACTACCTCCAAAAGTCCAATACTTAACCAAATTCCAACACTTCAACCAAATTTGGCTAACTTCACAAACCCTAATTTCCTATTTTAAAACTTTTCAACTCCATAAGCTTATTTTCAAAATTTACACCTTCTACCCTAATTCCATCTCTTTATATCACATAAGCAACTAGGTCAAAGGTTAGGGTGTCACAATTAATGCTTATTTTTTAGTTTCTTATGGAATTTTTGTGGTTCTTAAATGTGTTTTATGATCTGTGCTTAGAATATATGCTTGATCTAGTCAATCTTCATGTATTCTTTGCTAGGCTAGAGTTTGATGCATGTTGCACTTCATGTTGTTGTGTTAATCTCAAGTAGCTAAACCAAGTATTTGGATGTGTTTTAACTTCACTTGAGCTAAGGATTAATGCATAATATATTTTGCACAAATGTATTGATTGCAAAGTAGCAAATCCGAAGCATGCTTGTTTGTAAATTTTAGGTTGTTTAGAATAACCCTTTTACAACATTGCATAACTAGGATAATTTGCGAACACAATCAGTTAGTAACTTAGGGCTATTCGAGTGATTAATCATCTGGTCAAACAGGTCAAGAACATGTTCTCTCACAATCAGTTAGTAACTAAGGGACCGATCGATGGAGAGGCGAATGTTGCCTATTTCAAGAAGTTTCACAAGGGTTCATCCACTAAGACTAAGTTTGTTCCCTCATTTTCTGATTCTAAGAAGATCTAGAAAAAGAAAGAAGGAAAAGAGAAGGCTCTGCTTGGAAAAACAAGAGTAAAGCCAAGGTAACTGACAAGGGCAAGTGTTTCCACTGCAATGTGGATGGTCATTGAAAACGCAACTGCCCTAAGTACCTTGCTAAGAAGAAGGAAAAAACAAGTAAATATGATTTACTTGTTTTAGAAACTTGTTTAGTGAAAAATGTCTATAATGTCTACATACTTGATTCGTGTGCCACTAATTACGTTTGCTCTTCTTTACAAGGAATTAGTTCCTTCCAGCAGCTCGAAGAGGGTGAAATGAAAGAACTAATTCCCGGTAAAGAATTTCCCATTCACCTTGTTATTGAATCATACAAACACTTTCCAAAGATAGGTCGCTCCCAGGGAAATACGAAGCCGAGTATGGATCTCACGGTGTGAATAATCAGGGACATAGGATCAAAATTTGGTATAAACATTTCGTTTTGTAATTTTTCACTCACTAAAATGTCCTACCTTACCTTAGGGTTATTTAAATTCGCCTAAATCAATCTATCTAAGTTTATGTCTATTATAACTCTTATAAAAAGTCTTTACACTAATGTTATAAGTAAATTAAATCATTTAATTAACCTAGTGACAATGCATACTAATAGGCCTTAGGTTAATTCAACTACGTAGGAGGTATTCTATAAACCATCAACTGAAGTGGTAGAGTTCCTTTATAACCTAAAGTTTTATTTGTCTTACTTAGTCATATTTTTAAAACTATTTTAAAACAAAGTAAAAAAAAAAAATTATAATCTTATTAGAGTTAATGTGATCTTAGGTCTAAATTAATTTTAAACAATTTAAAACAAATTTCCTAAGATCTTATATTTACATGCAATTCTTAATTATAGTTTGACAATTACTAATCATAAATTTATAACTATTATGAATTTTAATGATTAGTCCTATAACATACTTTATATAGTTTAATTAATTAACCATCAAATTCTAATTAATTAATCAACCATATTACATGCATTTCATGATATAATATAACAATGATATTATTCTATGGATGTATGATGCTCAGTACAAATTGATTTTCATTTAAAATATAACACTTATATTAAATAAATCATGAAAATCAATCATATATTAACAAAACAATAATAAATATAAATTATGTGTATTTATTTAATTAATGTCATACATCATAATTTTCCAATTTCATATATTTAATATGTCAACATATATTAAATAACTCATGAAATTATTATCATGCATTAAAATCATATAATATAACATTTATAATATACTAAGATACATGAACATGCTTAATCTGTGGTAGGATTTTAATATAAATGACATACTTTATTCAACATTCAATTTAATTTAAAACATACATCACAAGTATAATTAAATTAAATAAAGCAAAACTAACCGGCATATTTGGCATATCCTAGAAATTAAAGAAAAAAAAATTAAGATTATAATAATTTGAATTTTCAAGACATATCTTGGTATTCAATTTCATTTTTGGTTATCAAAATTTAAGGTTTGGAACACCTAAATTTAATCCTTTGATATTTCAGCCACACATACTTGGATGAAATCTGCAAATGCTTTGATATTTCAGCCACACATCCTAGAGTTAGGTCTAGTGATTATTATTTCGTGGTCCAATCTTATGCAAACTCATTGCAGAAGATACCCCACCCGCATGTTCACCTATACGAACGCATTAGATCATTGTGTTTGTATCAAATACAAAGTGGGTCGTATCCATAGTGTTACCAGGATAAGGTACCCAACCTTATCCCTATACTATAGAACTCATAAAACAACCTATGATGTTAGTTTATTGAATTTAAGGTTATTAAAACAAAACAAACAAAAACAATCAATAACACTTACTGAGGTAACACATCAATAACTCTTTATTAATGATTTGATTACGGTCAAATTATTACATTTACAATCTACGAGTATTAAAGCATAAAACCCAATAAAACCGTCATAGGATGAAATGTAAAACCTAGTAAGAAAACAAAAAATCATTATAGAGTTAAATTCTGCATATCAATATTGACAATGGTGATAATGAAAGAAAGTTTTACCTTTCCAATGTCAACAACTTATCCAATCAATTAATATTGCCGACAACTGGACTGAAAGAAAAGGAAACGTCAAGAAAAAATGCTAAATTCACAAAGTTCTTAATCTACAATGAACTACAAATTAAACTTTAATCACATAAATAACCTCCATGGTCTTTACTTCGAAATTGGCTTTGTTTGATAACCTGTTGGTTTTTTATTTTTAAAAATTATGTTTATTTCTCTCAATTTCTTAATAATGGCATTCATCTTTTCCAAATAAACAATTGAATTCTTAGTCCATTCTAAAAATTAAAACAAGATTGTTAAAATACATTTTTTTAGTTTACAAAACTTCGTCTTGCATTTTGAAAACATTTCTAAAACATAGATAATAAATGAAAGAAATTAACAAGCGCAAGTAGTGTTAATTGGTTTGATTTTCAAATAAAATAATTATTAAATGGGGTCTTTAGTTTTTAACTTTTGACTTTTGATAACTAAACATATAAACCTTGCGCCAAACTATTTTCAATTGTTTTGATCACGTTTAATAATCATTTGATTTTTTTTTTTTTTTTATAAAATCAAGATCCATAGATGTTGCCCATGAATTAAACCATCAAGTCATTCACACGAATAATTAAATCAACACGAAAC
>QLSR01000500.1:49254-81015 GCA_031780015.1 Citrullus colocynthis
TTAAAAAAAAAAAAAAAAAAAAGAAAAAACCAATTCAAATAGTGAATAGGAATAAGAAAATCAGAAGAATAATCGCCATGGCAAGTTTCTTCCTTGCTGCAATCCATCCAAGCATTAACATAAATAAAACAAGAAAGCACCGAGAAGAAAACTAGAAAATTTATGTCCATCATGGCAGAACATTTACGAAAAATTGCACGAAATGACCCAAAAACTAAAAACTTATCTATGGATGACCCACTCCCAAAAACTTTATCATCAGTGACCTTTTGGCCACGTGAAATACCAATTTTACCTCCCGAAATTAAATGAGCCCAAAACTTTTGCTCTCCCTCGAAATTGATTCCATTGAATGCCGAAGCCTTCATCATCAGCATTTTCCAAAATCATTCAATGTCAACTACCATTATACCAACAAAATTGAATGCAAGAGTACTAATGGATGGTCGCTCTCACACATTCTTCCATTATTCCATTGAGTTCTGTGAGTATCACGAACTTCTTCTTCCATTTTTCTCTGCGAGTTACAGCGTCTGTCACTTTTGTCATCTTCGCCTAGTGTTTGTTTCAGCAACATCGTGTGTTAGAATAAAAAACACAGAGAATGTAAGTGTTTCTCTTCCTATATCATATAGTTCTATATAAACGGTCGATTATCTTCATACCAATTATAGTCAACTAAACGATCGCCTACACTATTCTCAGCGATCGCATACACGATATTAGGCGATCGTGTACACATCATGTATGCGATCGCTTATTATGATACTAGGTGATTGCTTAATTTATCACCAGGAGATTGCATACATGATACTAGGCGATTGCTTAATGCATCATCAGGCGATCGCATACATGATACTAGGCGATCGATTAGTCCATCACCAGGCAATCGCATACATGATACTAGGCGACTGTTTACATTTGCCTACGTGATCGCTACATTTTCCTGAAGATCATTTCTAACCAAAAACCTTAACTTCTCTGCAGGTCAATGAATCTACTTCGCATCTTTGTGTGATTTGGTGGGGAATGGGATCAATACGAATGCAACTATGTTGGAGGTCAAATGAAAGATCTGAAAATTAGAAAGATATAACCTGTAGTAAATTAATTAGCATACTGCATGAAAGACTGAACATTTTTCCCTACCTGTTCGATATACACATCAAGTGCTACTATAATCTCTTGGTCCAAGTTCTTCCACTTGACATAGTAGACGATGAAGATCTTAATTTTTTTCTAGAAGAAAGTGATGCATCTCGAATGCCAATGTCTGTATCACTTACACCTCATGAGAGGCATGAAGTACATGACATGTACCAAAAATGCAATCCAACGACTGAAGCAGTTCCAAGCATTTCAACATATGATTTTCCCACCACGTCATCATTGGAGGAGAATGTTAAGGCATGCAACCTAGGGGATGACAGAAGTGAAGAATGGGCTGGTCAAAGTATTCCGACGTATGACGTGTACGAACAGTGGTCAATACCACAGACAATCCCCTCTTCACCTGTGGCAATGCCATTCGTCCAAGTGCCCCCACTGTTCCAACCCAACTATTTATAGACATAGTCAGACCATCAAATGGCCCATCATACGACGACCTCATCACAATCCCCCACGATTGTTTGAGCGACGAATACAAATTTTCTTCTCCAAACATGACCTGTCAGTTAGATTATCGATACTCGCTATAAAGAAGAACTTTGGATAGCATGTAAAGAAGTCTACCAAGAGTTTGCTGACAGTGCGGTGTTTGGTTGAGGGATGCAAGTGGAGAGTTCATGCAAAAAAGTTGGAAGGAAGCGATTTTTTCTAAGTGACGAAGTATCCGAGTGCCCTTACATGTTCCCTTGAGATGAGGACGGGTAATCACCAACAAGCCAAGAGTTGGATTATTGGACATTTAATCAAGTCCATGTACGATCAAGTAGGCCGAACATACCATCCAAGGGATATAATTGAAGATGTCCGGTGGGATTATGGTGTGAATATAAGCTATGGGCGAGCTTACTGTGCAAAGGAGTATGCCCTGGTATTTGCAAGAGGGTCGCCAGAAGGATCATATGCTCTTGTCAATTCATATGGTGAGGCATTGAAACTTGCAAATCCAGGCACAGTGTTTGAGGTTGAAGTAGAAGATCAGCGGTACTTTAAGTACGTCTACATGGCATTTGGTCCGTGCATTAGGGGATTCTTGAACTGCATCGTTCCTATCATTGTTGTCGACTGTACGCATTTGCACGAGAAATATAAAGGTATGTTGTTGATAGCAACATGTATTGATGGCAACAACAACATATATCCAATTGCTTTTGGTATTGTAGACGGCGAGAATAATGCATCCTGGCTTTGGTTCATGACCCACTTGAAGGCCTCGATCGGAGACATCCCTAACTTGGTGATTATATCAGATTGTCACATATCTATCGGGAAAGTTGTATCAAGCGTATTCCCAGAGGCATTCCATGCACTGTGTATATACCTCATTTGGAATAACTTGATGGATAAGTTCAAGAATAAGGACATAATTCCGCATTTCTACCTAGCAGCCAAGGCCTACAGGATGTCTGAGTTTCAAATATATTGGTCTAAGCTTCAAAGATATCTCTGGGTGATAGCCTACTTTGAAGAGATTGGATTACAACGGTGGGCACGAGTGTACCAAGTCCATTGTAGGTATGACAAGATGACAACGAATATAGTAGAATGCTTCAATAGAGTCTTAAAAGACGCGAAGGAACTGCCTATTACGTAGCTTCTTGAGCATATTCGGGGTTGGTTACAGAGTTCTATGTCCGACGTACAAATGTCATCGCATGCACAAACCTTGTAACCGATCGTTTATTATTTGGTTCTATGTCCGATCGTTTATGTCCATATTCTACGGAAAATAATGTAGAAGTTTAGTAATAGCAATTGAATTACTAAACGATCGTTTATGATTTCATAAGCGACCGCTTACTAAACATAAACGATCGTTTAGAGTTTAATAAATAATAACATAGTTTTGTCTACGCGATCGCTTATATAATCCTAAACGATTTCTTTCATATTAGGCGATCATTTAGGATTATATAAGCGATCACATAGTCGGAACTATGCGATCGCTTAATGATATCTAAGCGATAAGTGAAAGTTTAAAGAAAAACTTACGTCCCCAATCACCCATGTATTCTTCTCAAGTGTTTGGAAGAATTCCTTGGTTCGTGAGACGTATGTGACTGTCCTAACCTCGTCCTTTGTTTTCGGAGTGCTCTTCCACTTCTTATATACAGACCATAGCACATTTGAAATTGGGAACAAGGGGTCATACGCTCGGACGGATCTAATGGGGAAGTTGGGGATAGGGACTACGGGTTGGGGTTGGGGTTGGGGTTGGGAAGGTGGAGGTTGGGAAGGTTGGGAAGGTTGGGGTTGGGAAGGTGGAGGTTGGGAAGGTTGGAAAGGTTGTGAGGTTTCGGGAGTTGGTTGAGGAGGTTGGGAAGGTGGAGGTTAGGAAGGTTGACGTTTGGAAGGTGGAGGTTGGGAGGTTTGGGGAGTGGAAGGTAGGGGTTGAGAAGGTTTGGAAGGTTGGGAGGTTGGGGAGTTGGTTGAGGAGGTTGAGAAGGTTTGGAAGTGGAAGATGGGGGTTGGGAAGGTTTGGAAGGTTGGGAGAGGGGACCAGATTTGGAGGATGTTGGCTCCCTCTTCTGCCTCTTCACATCCTCTGGTGAAAACCTCATCGGCTTAGATCTCTTCCGACGGTCAGGCATCACCTTACGTTACTATACAATAAAGGAATTCTGTTAGAATAAATATGTAAATAATGTGTATATGAAATTACATCACATAAATACCTCGGTTATTTCGGCTGGTCAAGTCTCCTATGCTCCTCATGTTGAATGATTGAGTGGGGAGCACTTCAATGGGGAGCTCTTCGACAGAGGGTGGCTGTGTCGTGGGGGGTCGATTGGGGTGGGTTCTTCAGTGGTGGCGATAGTTGTTTCTTCCTCTGTGGCTTTATCGTAAACCACTATCGCCATTTCCTTAGTCTCTCCTCTGACCCCCGCCACACTTTTCTTCCTCAATGGGTTGATCTTTAGCTTGGCCATCCCACCACCACACTTGTTCTCCCCATTCTCTTCTCTGTCGTCGTCGTCACACTCTGAATTAGACAAACAAAGCAATAGGTTAGACAAATGCTAAGCAATCGCATACAAAAGCTAAGCGATTGCATACAAATGATAAGCAATCGCATATAAATGATATGCGATCGCATACAAATGCTAAACGATCGCATAGTAAAAGTTAAGCAATGGCTTACCATTTGTATGTGATCGCATATCATTTGTATGCGATCAGTATGAATAAAAAAAAACAATCGGAAGGAATAAAATCTAACCTGGCATAGACGCTTGATAAACTTCCTCAAGTCGTCTATCTGCTGGCTTAAATGCTCGTGCTACTCACGAACCATTGTCGTCAAGTTCACCAAGTAGGTGTGAACCGCAGATATCTCCTTCTACAACACTTTAACCTTGAGTGCCTGTGACTTCTGGAGGTGGGATGCCTCTCAGACGTCTCGGTGCACCTTTTCTTCCCCCTCTGACCACTAGACTGCCCCTGGAGAAGACTCGGGTTGGTCTCCATAACTGGCTGCTCGACTTGTTCTTGTGGCAGAGGGGGTTCAACTTGAATTTCAGTTGCCTGCTCGAGCTGGTCTTCTTCGTGAGAGGTCTCTGGTTGGTCTGCCTCAGTGTCAGCCGACAGGTGATCTCTTGACGCAAGGTTGACACATGGCATCAACTCAACCGACGAGGGCACAAGTCTCAATCGGACAATCATCTGTAATGCAAACAACAAATCAATAATAAAAAGGTTAGTAAACTAATGTAAACTATCGCCTAGATAATCTAAACGATCGCTTATATCGTACTAAACGATCGTATTACTTATACTAGGCAATCGCATAAACTATATACGATCACTTATTATAAACTCATCGATCGTTTAGCTAATCTATATGATCATTGATATATATCTTAGACGTATATCAACGATCTTTTAGATTATCTAAGCGATCGCTTAGAATTGCTAACCGATGAGTTATCTTTTTGGGTTGGAAGACATTCCCCTCCAACGACTTGTACGATGGAGGTTGAGAACATGTCCACCTCAAAATTCATGGAATAGCAGTTTTGCTTGATTTGGTAGCTACGAACTTGCTGGAGGTGGACAATATCTCGTATGCCCACACCTATAACACAACATAAACGGATCAAACTATGGATTACGCTAAATAAAGAAGTATAATTGAAGTATAAATTAGACTAAATCATACCTGAAATGCAAGCACATATCCTTTGATGCAATAGTATGTGGTGTGCTTGGGGTTGTCTGCCTTCTTAATATCATGCGCCTCTTTCTTTCCGCGCATGATAGTCTTCATACTAGTCAACAACCAGTTGAAGAAGACAGACGACCAGTCATAGTTGGCAAAGACTTTGGAGTTATCCACAATCCCGAGAGTCTTCATGTCGAATTGTGTCTTCTTGTCTTTGCCCATCATAACCCTTTCGATGTACAGGGCGAGGGCTACCTTCACCACGTCTTGATCATTCGTAAATATTATCTTCTCGAAGGCAACCTCAACATCCTTGACCAGCTTTTCTTTCTTATCATTTGGGTCCCTAGGTCCAAGGATGAGACGCCATAGTCTCTCGCCACATGTATCTCAATCGATTGTTTCTTCTATCGGCCTCAGACCGGTTATGAGATTGAAGTCATCTTGGGTGAAGGTAACCTTCTTCCCCAAAATGTTGAAGCTTATTGAGTCGGCGCTATCCTCCTTCACTTCCCGTAGCAAGAAGTGATGGAATAGCTGTCTGTTGAACACCAGGTCCACGTCCAGGAGTGGACCAAATGAGGTCTTCCTGTACATCTCCATCTGATCAGTGATCAGTTTGCTCTTGATCAGGGAGCTAGTTTTGTGGACTATGCAGGAGACAGTGGCAAGGAATTACTTGTCCTCATATTGCCATTATCAACCTATAGAAAGGAAATGCAGTACAACATCAGTTTAACATATTAAAAACGTCTAAATGATTGCTTATTAAACATTAAACAATCGCTTATTAATTACTAAGGATCGTGTAGATTACTAAGCAATCGTTTAGATTAGTACGAGATCGCTTAGATTACTAAGAGATCGCTTATTAATTACTAAGCGATCGCTTCGTCCATACTCTACGATTGCTTAGTAAACTAAGCGATCTCATATCGAACTAAACGATCGCTTACTAATCTAAGCGGTCTCTTAGTAATCTAAACGATCGCTTAGTAGTAATCTAAACGATCGTTTCATCAAAGCTCAGCGATCTCTTGATCTATGCTAAGTGATCGTTAAGCCTGTTGTGAGCGATCTTCAACCTAGTATGGGCCTACCTTTCAGATGAAGTAAAAGACGACGACGAAGAAGAAGAGAAGAAGACGAAGACGAACCGTCCGGGAAAAGCGAAAGGTCTATAGAGAAAGCAAAAGGTTCAAAAGATTCAGACAGAAAGCGGAAAGGTTCAGAGATAAAACGAAAGGTTCAGAGAGAAAGCGAAAGCAAAAAGGTTGAAAGGGAAAATGGGGAAGTTCAGAGAGAAAGTGAAAGTTTTTGAGAGAAAGCGAAAGCGGAAAAGCATTCCAACGAGTAGGAGGCGACTTTTAAAGAGAAGGCGCGTTTTGGGCTGTTTTAAGTTCGAGGGGGTAAAATTGGTATTTCACGTGTCCAAAAGGTCATTTTATGGGTCATCCATAGATAAGTTTTTAGTTTTTAGGTCATTTCGTGCAATTTTCCCAACATTTACCCCAGTTTTAAACTACTGGAATTTAAAGGATTTGAAATCAATCCTCACCATACATAAATCTTTCTCAAGAATTAGATGAAAATAAGAAAAATTGAAGCTTGGAGAGAGAAGCAACAATGGTGGCCGTGAATTATGGAGGGTTGAAAATAATAAAAGTTGTTGTAAAATTTTGGAGAAGATGAATTGTTTAAGAGGAGGTGGAAGGAGGTGAAAACCATATTAATTTGGGTCATTGGATCCTTGTAAAAGAAAATTGAATGGTGGAACTTTAAACTTAACTAGCCATTAGATACAAACACAAAATAATATTAAAGTCATTTTTTCTTAAAAGCAACTAGTCGTTAAACACAAACATATATACTAACATTAAATTCATTTCTTTTTAAAATCATCTTCTTCTTTTTTTAACATCAATCCAAAAACTATGTGTCACTTACTCCATAGCTCCAAGTGGCACTCTCTAATTAGTCCAATTTGATGAAAAAATCTTGTCACATCATCAACTCGGGATATTTTCGTTAAGGTTGATTTGATCATATCTTCTTCGTTTAAGCTCCGATTTGAGTGATTCAAAATGTGTTGGATTTGTCATTCCGAGCTCCATGAAATGGATACTTTAAAATACTCAACTTGTTAGTAAATAAAATTAGATTTGTTATCATCAAAACATTAATTAATTAGTTAATTAAAGTTAATTAATTTGAGATCAAGGGCCAAAAAGCCAGCATTAAGCACATGAGAGGTAAAACTGAGCGTTAGGGAGCAAACTGAGCTAAAATAGATCAATTTGAAACCCTAATAAAGAAATCCTGTCAAACGGAAGAGGAAATGATGAAAACACCCACAGACATGGCGCAAATTCCAGAAGGCTTAAATAACAGGTAGCGCCTCAACGCTACATATTTTTTGTATGGGAGTGTTTTTGCACGCGCTACCGCTGCAATGCTTTCCTTGTTGTTGAAAAAAAAAATATCTTTCCCAATTTTAGAAAAAAGGAAGTCAGGCCTCCAACCCCCAATTCGATTTTCTTCACTTTTCTTCCCCTCTCGTTTGTAATTCTTAGTTCTTGGTTCAATTTTATAATTGTAATCATCATCTTGGATTGATCTCGTAACTAAAGTGAGTCTACTAACTTAGGGCTAGGTGAAACCCAATAGATTGATTATGAAGATTTTAGCTTTTAGTCTATATTTCTCTATGAATTTTTGTGACTCTTGAATGCATAACAAATTCTTGTTGGGATGTATGCCCTAAAGCGTCGCAGATAATAAGTTATTTGAAATAATTGTTGATTACTTTATACATATAATTACCCATTGAGGAAAGATCCAAGGTTATTTTTCAAGGGAATTGAATCCTAGCGGAAGCGTGTGATCACGTTCTTTGATTTATTGAAAGAATTAAAAATACAAAAAATAAAGAAAAGGTTAAGCATCATACTTTTGCCAATCTATAATTCTCGAACTGATAGTCTGTTCTTTGTAGTCTTCCTTTTCCAAGAGATCTTCCGCTCTATGACTTCGGCAAGGATCCAGTTGTGGAGACCGTTTTTTTGAAAGAATGGGAAGAAGAATTTTATTAGAATTTTTCTAAGAAAATTGGGAGAATTAGTAGAGGAAGATTTCTATAGTTATCGTACAGATTATTCTGGTAGAGAATGTGTTCTATGAAGGCTCCCAAGAGACTTATTTATAAAACTCTATGGGTTACTCCTAATCCTATTAGGATAATTTTATAGAGATTTTAAATTAAATATTTAATAATATCAAATATTAATGAATATCTACCCAAATAATATCTCATATTAAATGGTTTAAAATATTTAAATCTTATTCAAATATTTAATTTTTGGAGAATCTTAGATTTGGATCTCATTCAAATTAAATAATTAATTATTTGAATCCAATTCAAATCAATTAATTAATTCTCCCTCTATCTATTTTCTGCAGAATTTTTAATATGTATCTCATCCAAATTAAATAACTAATTATTTGAATCCAATTCAAATTAATTAATTAATTCTACCTCTATATATTTATGTGGATTTTATCCAAATAAATAATTAATTATTTGAATCATATTCGAATAAATTAATTCTCCATATTATAAAGTTATAATTTGAATCACATTCAAATAAAATTTATAATAAATCATGTACTTAATTGTATCCAATACAATTAATACTTTTCCTCATAAATTTGAACATTTCAAATTTTTCTTTCAACATAGTTAATCCTTATTGGTCTGTAGTGAGCTAGCAAGGGAACCTAATGAACCTACAAATCAGAAACTCCAACGGTACGAGATTAATCGGCTAAACACATTAACCACATTAATCAATATTCGTTAACTGTGGATGCACTCCACTAAAGACCCACAGCTGCACTCTTCTCACTGCAGATGTATTTCTGTATCCATGGATATAGACCAATAATAGCAAATTAGTCCTTGTATTTCTGTGTCCATGTATTTCACAAGTGTTCATAACACCAGTTGGGTTAAATTACCATTTTACCCCTAGGTTACTTCTAAATCCTTAAATACCAGTGCTCATCTAATGAACAACCTGTTTATCATCCAACCATTAAACAAAAACCCCTTTCGGGCTAGTGAGATGGTAGGGCTCTTTGTTCAAGTCTCGGAGACACTACTAAAGGGAACACTTATCTACTTACCCTAAAAAATGAGAATGAGTGAATTACATCTTGTATAATTATGTTCCCAGCTCCCCACTTGGTCTTGTCCCCAAGATGGTAGTTTATAATATTCTCAACATTAAGATTAAGTTGTCTAGGTCATCCTATTGAAATAGAAACCTAACTAGTCAAGGAGTTACATCTATTGATTACTATTTCGTGGTTCGGTCTTATGCAAACTCAATGCATAAGATACCCCCATTTGCATGTCACTTACATGAATGCGTTAGACATTGCGTTTCTATCAAATACAAAGTGCGTCGTATCCATAGTGTCACCAGGATAAGGTATCCAGCCTTATCCCTATACTATAGACCCTTTAGACTGTATCTTGAACATTGATCTCCATATGTCCCCACATATAATTCAAGAATCAAAAAATGGCCCATGATGTTAATTTATTAGATTTAGTGTTATTAAGATAAAACAAACAAAAACAATCAATAACACTTGTTGAAGTAACATATCAATAACTCTTTATTAATGATTTAATTATGGTCAAATTATTACCTTTACAATCTACGAGTTTGAGGGCATAAAACCCAACAATTTTATGTAACTTAAATAATATGAGGTAGACATGATGTGGATCATGATCAAGTAATAACCTAAATGGTTTATGGTAAATGGATAATGTAAGGTGTCTTATCCTAGTGACACAACAGATACTACTCACTTTATAAATTCTACAAGAGTTGTAAGTGTTACAAACGATTTGATCCAAATTGTTTATGTGGAGACATGCGAGTGGCGATATCCTATACAAAGAGTTTATATAACACCGAATTGCGAAATGATTAGTCTCTCTTTATAACATCATTGACTGAAGAGATTAACATTTCATAGGATGACCATAGGTAACTCGACCTCAATTCTAATTGAGTTATGAACTCCTGTTTATGAGGGCAGTCCTTTTATTTGTATGGGTGAGAGTGACCCTTGTCATCGACTCAATAAGCCTACCATTTTGGGAATTTTTCTGAGTAAAGAGTTGAGAATATAGCTACACAAGATGGAATTCATTCCTCGTCTTTAAGATAAATAGATGAATTACTCCCTTAAGTGCTAACTCTAGGTCTTGAATAATGAGGCCCCTCCCTTTCACTGGTCTGAGAGGATTTTGTTTATGGTAGGACCATAAATAGGTTGTTCATTTGAGAATCAGCGGGACTTAAGGAGTTAGATGTAATTATAGGGGTAACACAGTAATTTGACCTAGTTGTAATTATGAGCAATTCGTGAAGGGTCAACTAATTGTTGATTGGTTATATCCCTGGACACAAAAATATATCTTAAGTGTGAAGAGTACAGTTGTGGGTCTTTAGTGGAGTGACCTGTTGTTAATGAATGTTGATTAATTTATTAATTAATTTAATTAAAGAGTTTAATTAATTAATCTCGTATCATTGGAGTTCCTAATCTATAAGTCCATTATGTCCCTAAGGGTAAAACAAGAATCATCTAATTTTGGATTAATTTGAACTATTCAAATTAAATAAGGAAATTAATTGTATGACATGCAATTATATACATTATGATATAAGGTTAATTTTGAATTTGATTCAAAATTATACTTTATTATATAAGAGAATAATGTATTTGAATAAGATTCAAATATTATTTATATAAATAAGATTAATATGAAACTATAGGCTAAAATTAATATGAATGAGATTCATATTAAAACTACGGGTTATATGAGATAATATTATTTGAATATGATTCAAATGAAATTAAATATATGATATTTAATTTATTAATTCTTAATATTTATTTATTATATATATCAATTTTGATTTAATATATATATTAAATGACTTATTAAATGAGGATAACTCCGAAAGGGAGTTATTTTATGTATTGGTGGAGGGGAGTTGTAACTCCTCCTCTAACCAATTCTATCTCTCTCATCTTAAAGGAAAAAAATGGTGCAATGAATTGGATGATTAGTTGAACTTTTAGTTCTCTGTAACTTTTCTCTCTATCACAAGAATTCTGTCTTTAAAAAGAACATTACAGAAAAATTCTTTCTGTGAAGTTTCTCTTCCTCTCTCCAAAGGTGAGATCCTACCATCTTGATTCTTGCCTGAGAATAGCAAGGAAGCCCAAGTGGTAGTGTCCAGTTCGTGATTGTTCGTGGACTTTCGTGGCTGTCATGAGATTGCGAGAGGGAAGCATTGAAGAAGGCCTTCAAAAGTAATATTTTTCCCCTTTACAAGCATGCTTAATTAGGATATGTTTATACTTCGATGTATTTTTCTGTAAGTTTGAAACATAAATTAAAAGCACACGCTTTCATGTGCTTGCACACGGGATTCAATCCCTTCACTTCTATACTTAGACTGTATGCTTGATGAGACCAATCTTCATATATTCTTTGTTAGATTAAAGATAAATGCATCTATGTGTATGAATCTCATTAGGGCAAGGGTTAAATCATGCTTGTTTGTAAATTTTAGATTGTTTAGGATGATCCTTTTACAACGTCATTGCATGATTAATTAATTCAAGAATATTGAAATTGATTAGTAATTGTCACACTCCACCCAAGAATCCCCTACCTAAACCTAGGAAGATTTGCGACGATAGTAGGCCCCAAACGTGCAAAGGAGCCTACCGTCAAATCTTTCTTAAACTTGAAACTTAAGTTAAAATAAATACCTCACTTAACTGATGAGTCGAGTGTCAACTTTTGGTCAGTCAACTACTGTTGAAACTCAAGATCAATCTGGTGTGCTAAATACAAATAAAAGGTTGAGCTAAGAAGCCTATTGAGTGGTGAGTTTAATATTTAAAATAACTTTAATTGATCTTTCTTAAAAACATATAAAAGTTCATAACTCATAACAAATCCATTAAGAATTCGAGATTATTAAGCAGAAAACTAATAAACATTCTCTTGTAATCATGAACATAAAACTTATAAGAATCTTCACTAAATTTGTACCCCAACTTAGTCATATTGGCATAGATCAATACAAACAAACAACTTTTTCCTTCCATACGTGTACGTTGGTCAACATTTATACCACTGAAACACATTTTGGTGGTGTATCGGGCAACATAATCATATCGTTTACACCTTAGAAATGAAGGAATCGAATTCCCAGTGGAAGCAAATGATTACCTTGTGTCATTAAATTTGTTTTAGAAAACCAAAATACAGAGAACAAAAAATACAGGATAAATAGCTATATCAGCATGCTTTTTAAGAATTAAGTAGAAGATTTTCTACCTTTGAAGACCTTCTTCGATGTGGGTATCTTCTTTTCCAAATCACGGATCGGTTAGAATTCTCCAATGATATCACAAGAACTCTTCTTGTTCTTTGGAACACTACCACAATGGCAACCTCACTATTCTCAAGGAAAGATCAATGGAGGAGGTGTGAGCTCTCTTTAATTTTGGCAAGGGAACTCTTAAGAGTTGAAGAGAGAATTGGAGAGAGAAGAAATTCACAGAACTTTTCTGTGTTCTCAAAACTGTAGTGTCTAACTCCCTCTCACTTCTTTTTATGTAAATTGTTGAAGAGAGAATTGGAGAGAGAAGAAATTCACAGAACTTTTCTGTGTTCTCAAAACTGTAGTGTCTAACTCCCTCTCACTTCTTTTTATGTAAATTGTTGTGAGAGAGGGAATAACTTCCCTTAAACGTGGGGAGTTATTATTAATATAATAATAATAATAATAATAATATATTATTAATTAATATTAATTTAATTTAATTAATTATATCTTATTTAATAAATATAATAAAATAAAATAAATTAATTAAATATCTCATATTTAATTTAAATTTGAATCATATTCAATTAACATTCTCTTTCATAACCTATAATTTTAATATGAATATCATTCATATTAATCTTAACCTATAGTTTTTATATGAATCTCATTCATATAATTAATATTTCAATCTCATTTAAATATCTCTCTCTTATAATATAAAGTATAAATTTTGAATCTCATTCAAAATAAATTTTATATTATAATGTATCTATATACATTATACTAATTGTATCGCATACAATTAATTCCCTTATTAATTTGAGCATTTAAATTAAACTAAAATGTTTGATTCTTATATTAATTCTTTATGAGCTAGCAAGGGGACCTCATGGACATATAGTTAGAAGCTCCAATGATATGAGATTAATCAATTAAACTCTTTAATTAGATTAGTCAATATTCATTAACTGCAGCTCACTTCATTAAAGACTTACAGTTGCACTCTTCGCCCTATAGATGTATTTCTGTGTTTACGAAATTTACTAATCAATAGTAAGTCGACTATTCACAAATTACTTCTAACTACAATTGGGTCAAATTACCATTTTACCCCTGTAGTTATATCTAACTCTTTAAGTACAAACTGGTTATATTTTAGCTATAAACTAAATCTTCTCGGGCTAGTGAGAGGGTGAAGCCTCATTGTTCAAGACCCAAAATTAGCCCTTGAGGGAGTAATTTATCTACTTACCCTAAACATGGGAAACAGTGAATTCCATCTTGTGAAGATATGTTCTTAGCTCCCTAATTAGACAAATCCCCAAAATGGTAGGCTTATTGAGTCAGCGACTTGGCCACTCTCACCCATACAAATCAAATGATTGCTCTCATAGACAGGAATTCATAACTCACTCAGGATTCAAATCGAGTTACTATAGTTATCCTATAAAATGTTAATTTCTACAATTAAAGGCATTACAAAGAGAAATTAAACATTTCGTACTTAGGTCTTAAACAAACTCTTTGTGTAGAATACCCCCACTCACATGTCTCCAAGTGAGCGATTAGGATCAAATCATTTGTAACACTTTATAATTTCTTAAACAATTACAAAGTGGGTCGTTGTTGTTGATTTTAATATTGGATATCTGTTCGATTTATATAGAGTTTCTTAGCTTGTTGCACAAAAATAGATATGATAATTTTTGTACAAAGATGCGTCGAGAATTACTCAAGTATGATCATGATTAAGCAAGTTTTCCTATAAAAAGCCCAAGTATAAGCTCTTATAGGTTTTCCTGGTGAGTCCAGGGTCGAAAGCAGGGATTTGTAATAACTAGGCGTTGAGAATAAGTGCATGACTATGTGGTGAACTATACAAGTAATATATGCATGAGTTATGTGTCTCTAAAACTATACATAGAGAATGAATAAAATTTCCTACAACTAACAATGAGGTGGATGTGGCGATGGTTAGTCAAATGTTGTTTAGTGTCAGATAGCATGCGTTGAAAATGAATGGAACCATGCGATAAACGTAGAGTTGACGCAGGAGTTAAACGAAAAACTTAAACCTATTTAAGTATAAGTACATACCTACAAACTTAGTTTGTGAATCCATCTCTCGATGTTTCGATGCCAAATTAATCTTATCTCTAAGACGCATAGTAAGTTTGCATTGGCAAAAGATGAACTACATCTCTGTACCTCATCTAGTCTTGATAAATGCTAAATATTAACTATCTACTCTCTCAAGCTAGACAGTCGTGCTTACTGCATTTGTTTGTCAGACAATGCTATGCAAGCTAATGATATGCATTCATCAGGATGTAACATACTTCATGTTGTTTAAGAAAAACTAACTCCAACATCTAACTCATTTAGCATTCAAACAACGTAGTGTAAGATATTTAATATGGAAATAGATGGAAGATAATCATCAATCAAACTCATATTAAGAAAATAAACCATTCTCTCAAATGTTATTAACTTAAGTAAAAAGGAGGGAAATGGAGATAGAACAGAAATGGAAGACGTCAAGCCGCCACTGGCAACGTCTTGCTTCATGGAGGCTTGAGATGGTTGCTATCTGATAACTTGTAGAAATACAAGTTATTATAGTCACTATTTGAATTAATTAGAGTAACTTTAGAGCTAAATGCATGATTTTGGTAGTTGAATTATGTAAAATGTATCACCATGCGTTGGCACTATTTACAAAACAAAATATCTGAAAAATTATGAGCTTTTCTGTTCTTAACGTAGGATTAAGAAGAAAAGAAGCCCAAATAACCCAAGAACTAGAGACGAAGCTACTGTGAGAACAAATGGAAACCTATGCGTCGAAGCTATGCGTCCGAGACCATGCGTTGAGACCATGCATTGATACCATGCGTTGAGGAGAGTAAATACGGACGCCTGGGCAAAAGCTGTCAGGTCATTATGAAAAAGGACAACACTTTATCAGATAATGGCAGAACCAATGTACCTACAATGTAAAAAGTCTACGCAGCGGGGTAGGGAATTTAATGCAAAGGTGTCAGGCCATCATGAGCTTCAACTTTTCAACGCCTATAAAAAGCCCAAAGCTTCAAAGGAAAAAGAGGAGAAAAAGAACAAGTTCAAGAGGCGAAAGCTCTGCACAACTCCTCCACCATAACCAGCCTCCATTTCGAGCTCTTCTGAGAGAAGGATTTTGAGAACTTTCAGAATCATCTCCCAGTGAGTGAAAACCTTCACCCTATGGATTTTATGTATCAGATAGCAACCATCTCAAGCCTCCATAAAGCAAGAAGTTGTCAGTGGTGGCTTGACGTCTTCCATTTCTGTTTATTTTCCATTTCCCTCCTTTTTACTTATGTTTTGTTAATGACATTTGAGAGAACGACTTATTTTCTTAATATAAGTTTGATTGACGACTATCTTCCATTTATTTCCATATTAAATATCTTACACTATGTTATTTGAATGCTAAATGAGTTAGATGTTAGAGTTAGTTTTTCTTAAGCGAAGTATGCTACCTCCTGATGAATGCATATCATTAGCTTGCATAGCATTGTCTGACAAACAAATGTAGTAAGCACGACTGTCTAGCTTGAGAGAGTAGATAGTTAATCTTTAGCATTTATCAAGACTAGATAAGGTGCAGAGATGTAGTTCATCTTTTGCCAACACAAACTTACCATGCGTCTTAGAAATAAGATTAATGTGGCGTCGAAACATCGAAAGATGGATTCACAAACTCAGTTTGTAGGTATGTACTTATACTTAGATAGACTTAAGTAACAACTAGCTCCTGCGTTAGCTCTACCTTTATCGCATTGTTCCATTCATTCTCAACGCATGCTATCTAACACTAAATGACATTTGACAAACCATCACCGCGTCCACCTCATTATTAGTTGTAGGAAATTTTATTCATTCTTTATGTATAGTTATAGATACATGCACATATTACTTGTATAGTCCACCGCATAGTCAAGCATCTATTCTCAACGCTTAGTTATTACAAATCCCTGCGTTCGACCCTGGACTCACTAGGAAACCTATAAGAGCTTATACTTGGGCTTCTTATAGGAAAACTTGCTTAATCATTATCATACGTGAGTAATTCTCGACGCATCTTTGTATGGAAAATGATAACATCTATTTTTGTGCAACACGCTATGATATAAATCGAAAATGGAAAACAAACAAATCCAATCAAAAAAACCAACAACAAGTTTTTGGCATTGTTGCCGAGGATTTGAATTAATAATTTACGTTTTGAACTATTTTCTTAATCTATGCAGAAAATCTCAATCTTGGGTCGTACAGAGCGTTTAGCCGAGTACGCACCTAACAATTTATGAATAAAGGACAACCTGCGTTCATTTCTAACCCTGAGATCGAAAGAACCTTTCGGAAAAGAAATAAGACATTTCAAAGGCGGTGACAATTTTACAGAGAGAAGCAAATGGAAAATCAAGCAAACAATGCCAATCAGCCTTTGAGAGCGAACAATGGGGCTAATGATAGGCATAACAAAGCAATGAACCATGCGTTAGCCCAAGCGCAACTTTAAGCTTAGTTGCAGAATGATCAACAAACTCATCCTATTCTATTGGCACATGATCGAAACCGTCCGATCAGGGATTACTCGTCACCAATCTTATATATTTTTTCACCTGGAATTATGCGACCCGGGTCTCGAGGTTCGAGATTTGAAATGAAGCCAGTCATGCTACAGATGCTACAAACAACAGGTCAGTTTGGAGGATCACCCGGTGAAGACCCTCATGCTCACCTAAAAGTAGTGGCACCTAAAGCCTTCAATCTTTCTATATTGTATTTCTTTTTTGGATCTGCTTCCACTGATCCAATGCTTGCAGCCAATCTTTCAGCAATTTTAGTAAATATATGCTCCTCGATATTGACCCCAACTTGAGGATGACTAGATTCACCCTCTGACATATCTCCACGGTCTCTAGTAGCTTGAGGAGTTTCTGTTGCTGATTGCCTCACTCGCCTGCTTCGAGGTGGCATGTTTTCCTATATCACAACACAATGTTACTATTGGCTAAAAATTACATGTTCCTACACTACAATGCATGATCCTATTCCCAAGACTCTTTTGCTTTGATACAAACTGTCACACCCTCGCCCGGGCTACTCTACCCAACCCGAGAAGAGATGTGAAGACAGCATATATCACCCCTTTTGTGACGCATACCATCCACTAACACACTTGTCCTATACTATTCACAACATACATATTGCTCTTTAATATTTTTCAACCATTACATATAGGGAATTATATACATAACGATAACTCAGAATACAACTCTTCCATAAAGCCCTTATACAAAACCATGTTTCAACTCCCAGTAAATGTACAACTAGGTCTACATGCCACCTATATAAGATTTTACATACAAGCAACTTGCAAAACAGGACAATTTTCTGGAAACTCGAAGCTTAAGCAGGGCGAGTTAGAGTAGGCAATGCACCAGGAACGTCCTTGCTACCTGGGAGGAAAAGAAAACATGGAAAGCGTGAGCTAAAAGCCCTGTGAGTGACTAATTTTGTAAAACCATCTTTTGTTCGAAAACAGGCATGTTAAAATCATAATAACACCATATACGTAAACGTGATTCAAATAATCATTTCTGTAAAATCATAATTTTCAACAACATAAACAAATCATATATGTTCATGCCAAAATGATCGTACACGAAAAACAGTTCGTTCTCAAAACTTTCCCTTAGGTAGGGCGGAGTAAGACTCAACGCACCCGACGTCGAAAACATCCTTAGTTGAGGCGGAGTATAACTCAACGCACTCAACGTCGATAACAATCCTTAGTTGGGGTGGAGCAAGACTCAACACATCCAATGTCACAACCTCTATGTGCACATAGGAATATCGCGGGTTGCCCAAGTACCTTCTACGAGTCCTTCAGTACTGGGTCCCGGGGAAACTCACATGCCTTCTCATGTCCTTCAGCATTGAGCCTCCTCTAAAACATTTTAAAAACCAGTATTATACGTAAATAGTTCACATGAAAATCTTTCATGAAAATCAGATATATCTCGGTAAACAACATTTCAAAACATGCCATTCAACATCTTATAGAAAACGGATAAAACATGTCTTGTGAACAATATCATCAAACATCATGCTTTTCAAGAAGACAGTTCATCTCAAAGCTATATCTCATAAGAAAAACCAAACTAAACATTTTCAATAAATTCGTTTTCAAAGAAAGAAAAGTGTCACTCACAACTCGTCCTTAGGCCCTGAGCAGATTATATGTCTTTCCGAGCTCTTCTTGGCCTGTAAATACACATTCCTCACGTTACGTTTTCCTTAAACTTTCTTTACATGATCATTAAATGTGCATACTTAAACTCTAATCATGATTCACCACCGAGACTCCCTTTCTTTTCTAAAATACACATAATAAGCGAGATTCTATGTCACTAGCGAGATTACCAACGAGATTTCACCTTACTAGCAAGATTACTAACGAAATTACACAACAGGTACATGGCATTAGCGACACCAGAATAAGCGAGACTAGCGAGACTACCTGAAGAGCGACACCGAGCGAGAGTCAGCGAGATTTGTGAGACAAAAACCTCCTTTGCACGACCAGCGAGACTAGTGTCGCTACTCACGCTCAAAATTCCTCAGCGATACCCGCTTCCTAACGACACCCGACAGTAGAGTTTCCTCCTTTCCTTTTTGTTCTCACTTCTATCAATTCAAAGTCATATTTTCCAGCCCGATTTAGAACTTCTTTCCTTCTACAAACTTGTAGAGAAACATATTTTCTAGCTTACCTCAAATTTTCGTTGCTTAACTCGTTCTGGTTCGTCAGATATTACAAGTTTTCTCCGCGCTACTCTAGATTGCATAGAAATTTTGTATCAATAACTTCCAGCTAAAAGTTTACATGTTTCTATTCCATTTCAACTCAAGCATCCTTCATAAAAGTTGTTCCAAATTGAGTTAACTTACTAACCTTAAAATGTCAGCCCAAAATTCAATCTCTTCAGCTTGATATTTACCAAACACCAAACCTGGTTCGAACTATGCGACAGCAAATGAAGCTTCTGTTTTAGCTTTAGTTTTACCATGAAACCGTCCAAAACCTTGCACAAATTTGCCCTAGAACTCTTCTTCAACTTCACGACGTGTAGCTGAAAGATAGCATAGAAATGAGTTTGGAAATGAGGAGAAATGAGTCGGCAAAATTTTCCTTTAAAAAAAAAAAAACTATAACCGACTTCTCCATCCTTATCTTCTCTTCTTCCTTTTTTCTTTTTTCTTCTCTTTTTTTTTCTAATTTTTTTTTTTTTGTCTTCTTTCCCTTTTGGTTTCTTCTTCTTCTTTTTTTTTTTTTTTTTTAATTTACAATATGAGATTATTAATACTAATTCGCTTAAAGCTTTTGAACGTGCTTACAAATTAGGTGCTTACAACACATATATTTCAATCCATGTTAGACAAAAACAAATCTTTTACCCAAAAGTATAATATCATTACATCGAAATTAATGGGGACCCAAGTAATAGGTCGAGCTTGTGTACTTGTTCAAGCATAAAACAGTCTTATGCACTTAAACAAAACAAACACACAAAGATATTCGAGTGTTAACATAATTAGTATACATAATGTAAAATAAATTTTAATTACTTACGTATTGACAATACTTTTGACATCGTCATGAACACCATGTCCCATAGAGTCAATTGAATACACTATATTACTCTGTAAGTTGATGACAACCACTATTCAATGATATCTACATAAAATACATAACTCAATAAATATAGATAAAACAATATTTATCGTTAAAAAAATATTAAAATACTCATTTTCTAAACTTACCCGGGATTACATGGACATATCAACAATTTATTCTTCATCGAGATCAACCTGCTGCACAAGAATCTAGAGTGTTGTTCCTAAGTGCCTGAACCACTTAAAATTTGTGTAGGGTGAATAAATGCATACTCCTCTAAGATACTTGGGTTGAATACGTATGAAAATCTAAGAGCATAACAAAAAAAAACTTTTAATATTAGAAATGTTATAATAAATTACTAATATTAATCACTTTACTTAATCGTACATATGCGATATAACCCATTATAACAGAGAGTGCTAATTCCTCCATCTAACAAAATTGTTTGATATTGTCCTTCATCATGTAGAAATTAAAGTGATATCTAAAAATCTAATCATCAATTGGGATATGCAGATATTCATTTTACTCCTCCATATACTTTAACACAAATTTTATGGCTATTGTGAATTTTGACACATCAATCTTTGGTTCTTTTCGTTTAAAATAGATAACTCACGAGAATTTTTCTTATGTGTCTATCCAAAAATTGTGAAACTTTAAAATGAAACATGCAAATGCAATAACTCATATTTTTTTAAAATAAAATTTATCTTTTCTTCTTTTTCTACAACTACCAATTGCTTTGACCATAGAACATGCGATCCAATTGTATCGAAAACCCTACAAACACTTCCAACAATAGGTATGGGTAAGTGTAGAGTTGGTGTCATCTACAACTTCATTGAGAACCCGCACCTCATTCACTCCAAGCATTACCCCATAAACTACTTCGTTGGACCATTGTCTCTTAAAAATAGTGTCTGCTGCCACAACATTATCAACACTTCCAACAACAAGACTACAAGGTCTCTTCTAAAACGTACATTCAAACGGTCAATCCACTATCAATGTCAAATAATTCATCAACACAACAATTTATAAAGCATGTATATACAATTTTTACCTAATCTATCTTCTCCTCATGAATGGGCGATAATATAATTTGTTGTTTGGTAGAAGCTGTTTTTTGATCACAATTATGATCATGTGCATTTGGACATTTTTCCTCGACCTTCATTTGAGTATTTAACTCATGTATGCGTTTAACCATTGAATTATATTGCTCCAAAATCTATACTTTCTCTTTTTTCCAATTTGTCTCTGGATCAACATTCATTTGAGTTCCTGTATGTTATATTGGAATGTATTTATGAAAATAGAATGGGGGTATAATCAACCCATCTACACTTCTTACCCGTCCTCGATGTTCAAGTGTTCCCAATGCCTGGGTCAAGATATCATCTAAACAACCTTTTTGGTTTACACCATCTTTCGATAGTTTATCCTGTATTTTTAGTACATAAACATTTTATTTTCAAACAAAATTATAATATATCACATACACCTATAAACAATCAATAATTAGATTATAACTCACAATTTTCACTGCAACCTTTTAGACATCTTTATTTAAGAATTTTTCATTTTTACCTAGTCGAGCATGTTTCCAAACGGTAACTCAATCTGCTTCGGGGACAATTTTCCTTGTTTTTTCTACAAGTATATATCAATAATATGAAGTTTAATAAACATAGCATAATATATTTGGTAACTAATAAATTGTTATCACATAAAACGTACCAACTCCTCATTCAAATTTGCATAACCTTTGCGAGATGTTCTATGATTGTATTTGTATTGTTTTCATCGCTCTTTCTGCAAATTACTATGTTCCTACAACACGCAAACGTAACACAAATTAAATTAAGCAACATATTTGGTTATTCAAATATAAGACAATTTGTAACACTAACTTGGAAATCGTCTGATAGAGCTTGTTTAACAAAAATTTTCTAATGAGTTAGATCAATAGAAGGATACTTAGGTGGTGGAAATTTCAAGCATTCTAGCGTGTCTTTATATGGGTCAATGTGCCTACTCCTCAAACCATGGAATGCAATTCCAGCTTTTATCGAAACATCCTTCTTAGATTTCGGATTTATCACAAAAGACTTTTGAAAATTTCAAAATAACATATATATAAACATATGTAAATCCAAATACATCATATTTTATTAAATTAAACATCAAATGCATACATGTTACCTGAATGCTAACGAATTTTTTTTCTTTTATCTCTAATGGCATGTGGTTCTATGAAGCATATGAAATTGGGATGTGGTTCCTCACACAAGTCCCAATGTAACTTACTATCTTAGTGACATTTTTCCCAATCCATTGACGTTGATCATTATACTCAACAACCCACCGATTTGAGCATTTTCTTGATGGCCAATGAACATCAATCTACATGCTTTTCTTGATGGACAATGATAATTAAGAAAGGATTTTCTTGAAAGTTTTTTACCATAACAAAATCAAAAAATCGGGAATTCACTATTTTGACATAACTTACGTACTTTTCAATTAAAAAAAACATTTTTTCTTGATGTACATGCACATCAAGTTAAATATAAACCTTTCTTGATGTTCTAAGACCATCAAAAAATGTAAATTTAAATTAATCATAATTCTAAAACTCTACATTAAGATTCTCTTGATGGTATCTTTCCAGGACCATCAAGAAACCAAACGACCCGTGCGTCAAGAAAAGCCAAAATTGTAGTAGTGAATTGGATTCAAATAATTAATTTTTTTCATTGTTATGAGATTCAAATTAAAGATTCTGTAGAAAAATAAATATTCAAACATGATTTAAATATTTTAAACCATTTAAATATCCACTATTAGTAAAAAACACTTGACATTGCAAAAATGTCAAGAAACACTATTTTTCTTGTATTGTAAATTTTAAATGGAGTATTCATTTTAGACGAACGACTACTCACTTCGTTCTTTGTCCTCTATAATTGAGTTGTATTGATCAATATTATAAAAGTCTTTGATCAATTGAAGGCCACGATAATCGTCGATCCATCAACCATCTTCTTTCTCCATGAAAGTTGTAAATTAGGTAATTAACTTGTCAAATCTATGTGATATAAAAAACCTAGACATTGTAAATTAGGAACCCTTTGATGAACTCCTAATAACAAATTCCAAAACCCTCAATTCATTGATGTCAATTCACAGGAAAAAATTATAATTGGATTACCTTCTGATCGAAGACCAAGAGATACAGAGAACTAGTTCCTTACTCAAAGTTCGAGCACTCCACAAGCAAGATGATCAGACTTACTTGAATGTTTTTGACATGCAACTGAATTAAGAATTGCAAAGAAAGGTGGTGCGACCCTGTCATCTACTAGGGAATTTTCATTCAAGAAAACCCTAAAACTCAAAACATCAAAAACTGCGTACCGTGTTCCTCTTTTTCTCTTGATAGCACTGAAAATGTGTTATCTAGTTTTGCTTAATTCGATCTTGTACTTAGATTTTATATGTTTATTTCATTATTTTGCAGATATTGAGCACTTGTGAGGTAGACCGGGTGTTAGAGTTGGAATGCGAAGCAAAAGCGAGCCAAAATAGAACTTGATTGCATCAACTGGGAAAGAGAGAAGCAAAATTATTGAAATGCCCCTGAAGTCACAGCGTAGTGGCACCAACTAGGCGCCGCTGTGATGCTTTTTCCCGAGAGCTAGGAATTTGGAGCAAGGCCTTGGTGCCGCAGCATTGTAAGGCAATTCAAATGGACCTTAGATCATGAACGCGCCACTATAAGGCAGTTCTAGGTTAATTGCCTTAGAGCGCCATGAACGCTCTGATCCTGAACGCGTGACAATTTCTGTGAAACGTCAGATTCTATAAGAGAATCTTCAGTTGCCTAGGTCAAGAGCTCTCCCCATCAGCCAACTCTTGGACGAGTTCTCTCCTATTTTCTCTCACTTTTTGATTGTCTGATGTACTAAAACAATACCTTGATGTCCATTATGAAGATCATGGGCTAAGGTAACGTCTTCTAGCTTAGGTGTAGAGTAGTTACCCTTATTTTGTAACTTGTGAGATTTTGATGATTACAACTTCCTATATTATTGACAATTTCTTCTCAGTTTATAAATGATGCATGATTATGTTTCTACGTATGAGGTGTGATTGATTGTTAAGGTTTAATTTCCTAGATCCTAATGCAATTAGCTAGATTTGTAGGATGCGTTCATCTATTAATTTGGTTGATTTGATCATTTGGCCATATCCTAACGTTCTAGGTTATAAGGTGGCTAAGGTAGACAATATAGGAACAATATAGATAATCCATGATTAAGTTGCAACTGGGAAAACAACTCTTAAGCCTAAGCTAAATACTTTAATTATTTGAATTTAATATCACTTTAATTTTCTAAAATTTAAATTCTTGCATTCAATGAAACAACTTCAACCCCCCCGATTACCTTAAACTGTTAGCTTCTTAATTAGGAAATTCTAGAGCCCTTGTGTTCGACTCGATCTTACCACTACTACTGGTTTTGGTGAGCACGGTAAAATTATTTGGAGTCGAATTGGGAAATGAATCTGCCTTCCATCCCCTTAAAACCCATCCTACTCAATTAAGGGACTTAAAAAGTCAATTCTACCCCTACAAAAAACCTAAATAAAACATATATGGGTCGAATAATAAAAAAAAGAACCCAAAAAAATAAAGTTTGTTTGCAAAATTTAAAAGAAAAACGCGAATTAAAAATTTAATAATTTTTTCAATTGGTTTCATCTTGTAGCATTATTTGAAACCAATTATAGAACTTCTGGTTAGATGTTGCTACTTGAACCTCCTCAATTGATTTCATCTCCATTTGTATGCGAGAATTCCATGCTAATTAACTGTAGCTTTTTTACTCTTGAGTGTGTGATTGGTCCCAAATGTAACACAAGGACGACCTAGTTCATATCATCTTCCCCCTTTTGAAGGACTCGTCCTTGAATCAAGTTCATTACCTGCAACAAAATGAGTTTAGTCAAAGACATTGAAAGTGACACACTCACACCATATTTATCTTCAAGATCAATCTAGTAGGCATTGTCATTCATCACTTGAAAATGTCCATCTTAACTTAGAATCTCGTTGATGTGGAAACCATTCCTTCCGAAGGTAGACCCAAATTCAATCTCCCTCCTTTAATATCATAGGTTTTCGATGTTGGTTAACCCTCTCAGCTATTTTAGCATTTTGCTTGTCAACTTTCACTACAAGGTGCACTAATTCTTGCATATCCTCATATACTTGCAATTCAACACGTTCGTTCACATCAATATTTAAACCATGAAGAACAATGACACTTGACATTGCAAAAACGTCAAGAAACACTATTTTTCTTACAGAGTATTGTAGGCGTTTTAGGTGAATGATCACTCATTTTCTTCGTTCTTCGTCCTCTATAATTGAGTTGTATTGATCAACATTATAAAAGTATTTGATCGATTTCAAGTCACGACAATCTTTGATCCACCAATCATCTTCTTTCTCTATGAAAGCTGTAAATCAAGTAACTTGTCAAATCTATGGAAAGACAAATCACACCATTGTTGACTGTTGGAATACATTTGATCACTCATATCAGTCTAGAAACATTCAAAAGGCCCTAGCTGCTTTGACACTTGTGGATGAAACAAGCCCCAATGTCTATGTAGACTTTAGTATGAACTTTTACAGGAGTGATGATTTGGTCCCTAAACTTTGATTTGTAACAATTTAAATTATTTGTACTTTCAAATTTGTAATATTTAGTCCTTGAACTTTAGCATGTAGTAGTTTAGGCCATATACTTTCAAATCTGTAACAATTTAGTTAACTTTCTATTCGTAACAATTTAGACTATATCATGAAAAATCTCATCAAACTTAATTGTCATGTTTGATTATAGAACAACTTAGCTTTATAATTTATAAACAAACATACCCTTAATCAATTTAATGAATCTACACATAAGGAAAAAGTTTCATTAAATCATAGTAATAATATTTTTTATGATAGGGACTCAACCATTCCAAATTGACTAATTAAAGTTTAAGAACTAGATTGTTATAGATTGTTACATATTTGGAAGTATAGGAACTAAATCGTTACAAATAAAAATGTGTGAACTAAATTGTTATAAATATAATGTTCGAAGGCCGAAAATATTTTAAAACTAATTTATATCTAATATCTCAATGCTCTCTCTGGTTTGCAGAGAAAGATGAAGATAACAAGATCGAAAAGCATACCACTAACCACAGATAGAGAACAAAGAAGAAGATGATACCATCTCAAGAGTTAATTGTTCCTTAATCAAATTTTTGATAACAAATCTATAGTCAGCTTTTTTTTTTTTTTTTTTTCCCCTTCTGTTTTCAATTGAGACGAGCAATTGCTTTTGAAGTGATGTATCTTTTACCTATGGCCAACAACAAGATAATTTCCCATCTTCCCATTTTATTGAAAGGTTGATGTGGATGAATACTTTTGAAAAAATTATTACATAAAAATTCATAGACAAATATTCCAATTAACAAATAAGCATTTCACCATTTTAAAATTTTCTATATTAATATTAAATTAACACATTGAACTTGTGAAATAGAAATAAAAACATCAGTCGTAATGATATCCTAGCCCAACAAAGAAAGAAGAAAGTCCCTGTAACTGCCTGATGTCTCAGAATGAACAGCATCATGCAACGTTTTCTTATACTTCTTGTGATATTCTGTCTTTATATACTGCATATCTATCTCAGTTCTTGTCACAATTATCCGTATCAATGTAGAGTCATCTGTTCCCATGCCTTTCATTGCCTTGTGCAAAACCTACAAATAGTGGGAAGCAAACTCCAACATATTATGTTATGTTATTTTATTGCATGTTTAAGAGTGGTTTTTTGAGAGGTGATTTTAACCCAAACGAATGATTGGATTATATAAGTGATTATTATTGAGCGTAAGAAAGTGCTTAAATTGATTCATGACCAAAACTATCTTCCTTTTCAAACCAGGCTCTAAATAAAATTTTAGTATATAATAATTTAGTATGTGTACACCAAATTTGATCAAAATTCAGGTCCTACTATGAAAAACCATCGTTAAGATTTAGCTCCTAAAAAGAAAATAACCAATATCAAGATTTAGACTTGTTATGTATAGAGAGAGAATGATTAAGTTGATTCTACTTTTAAAAACAAAAAATCGATTCAAGATAAAATGTGTGTCTATGTTGTACAAACACTAGGTCTTTGTAGAATAAAAATTGACGCATAATTATGATGAAAAGATTTAGAGTAAGAATTTGGAATAACATATAAAATAGATTGTTACATACTAATCCTTAAAGACTTAAATTGTTATAAATTCGAGAGTTGATCAACTAAATTGTTACAAATTAAAGTTGAATCTCTAAATTAAACTATAACAGATTTTTAACAAATATGCTAACGTAATAAGTGCTTCACATAAAAATACACTTAAAATAAAGCATCAAACATAACTTTAGTAAAATTGTTTAATAATAAATTATATTAATGGTGGGTCACCAATTTAAAAGTGACAACTTTAGAAAAAAAGAATGTAGGACAATAGGATACATACCTTTGCGAAGTACAACGCAGGATTCTCAGCACAACGCACGATAGTTAGAAGGCCATATTCAAAATAACCGGAAGTTTCACTTTTTATTGCCTGCAAAAATTTATGGGTTTCTCTTCAATCTTAAACCTTTATTCAAAGAGTCTGAGTGTAGTTTAATTAGTCAAACATTATATTCTTAAAATAAATAAAATAAAATAAAATTTTTGTGTTCTAAAATCAACATAGTTCAACTAATTAAGATCTTATATACATATTTTTTATTAAATTAAAAGTCAAGAGTTCAAGTTTTCATCCCTAATGTATCCTTGTCCTCTAGAAGTCAAAGATAGTTTGAAAAGTTAATAGAATAATAGAAGTATTAAATTTTTCGTTATTAAGATTTGAATAATATAATTCTTAGGTAATTGTGTTATGTAGTTATTTTAGGGATAAAAATTAAATGTATCGCAACATTTTTAAAAAAATAAAAAATATACCAACATTTATCGGTGATAGACTCTATCGTTGATAGATTCTTACTAGTGATATGGTCTATCACTGCTGCTCACCCTCCTCTCTTTTATCTCTTCCTCGTCATACGTTCTATTCTCACAAAAGTTTTTAGTTGAGTACCATACTCTTTTTCTCTATACTAAAGATTTATCTTAATAAATGTTTTTTCAAATACTAGTAGATCCTACACTAGTTTTAAAAATCATGTTTCATTTGACAAGCAAATAAATAGAGTTACAAAAAGAAAATTTTTACTATCGCAGTACTGAAAGTTTACCCTCTCTCTTCTCTCTTACCACATCTTGAAACATTATAGAAGTTGCCACTTGAGGCAGTTCAATAATAAAATATAACACGTGTGTAAGGTATCCCCTATGATATATTCGATTACGATCACAATCAAAATGCCCTAAAAGGCAATACAAACCTCAAGCCTAAAGGTTTGTAGAGAAACTCTCTGCACAAAAATCTCTTTTTTATTTTCTCTCTTTTAAAAGGTTTCCCAAACTGATCCATGAGGAAGAATCTGTTGAAGGAGTTGAGATCCATTCATCGAAAAAGAAGGGATTGTTTGGGAAATAAGAAAAATCTTCGAAGTTATTTTTCTTCTCCCCTCTTAATTCATGCTTGAGTTACTACATTTTAATATATGCTTTCTTTTCTAAATAAAATCAAACAAAAGTGATCACTTACTTACTTCTACTGTGAGATTCGATACCTACGCATTTGAATACAAAATTTTGGATTGGTGGTCTATTTGTGGATGGTATGGTGTATTGTGTTGGAGGGTGGTGCCTTGAGAACAAAACAATTCAGTCCAAAAGTGAAGATCCTCTTCTTGGATATCTTTAGAGAATGACATGAACGAATTTAGTCGATCGATCTACTATAACAAAAGATGGTATCAAAACCCAACACACTTGGGAAAGGCCTCGATGAAGTCCATACTGATGTGGACTGCAATAACCAAACAATACACCTTTCAATACAACTCTCAGTACCTCCCTTCGTTCCTTCCCAATACAATTTCTCCGTTAATCTTTTATTAGTTTTTAAAAAATCCAAAATGTCCACCCAAAACTGAATCATAATAAAATTGAAGGATCCAAGGAATGAGAAATAAGAATTTCAAAAGCATTGACCTTCTCATGTAACGCAAAGTACCTTCGTGGATGAAAAATTTGGGTACACTATCTGCATCATCTTGTAAACCAGCCAATATCCTCGATAACTTTAGATCGTTGTGAACCTCAACTTTCATCATCTTCATGTCTATCAAACAAGGAATACAAAGAGTTGCCATTCTCTTGAATGGATTGATATTGAATCTCGAAAACATACTCATGAATTTTAGGAGGACCTATTTGATAATGTTCATATTTCTTATTTCTCGTTTTCAAGAAACAAACTTGTTTGATAGCCATTTTCGTTTCTTGTTTCTAAATTTTAAGAAAACATTTTCAAAAAATGGTTAAATTTGAGAAAGTACAAAAATAATTTCCGCTATTTTATTTTAGTATTTTTTTTAAGAAAATGATTAAGTACAAAATTGGCTATAATGTGTGCCTCTGCTTGTCCCGGAAAGTTTTTGAAGTGGCGGTTAGAATTCTAGATGATTCAAGTTATTTTTTTCTTTATTTTCTTTATTTACATGTTATTTTAATTTAGGAAAATTACCATAGAAAAAATATCAAACTATTTACAAATATAGAAAAATTTCACTTTCTATTAGCGATAGACTATGATAAACTTCTATCATTTAGCAATTAAAGTCTTTCACTTAGTGATAGAAGTCTATCACAGTCTATCGTTCAACAATAGAAGTTTACACCGGATAGACATATTTTGGCTCATTTTGCTATATATGAAAACAAACCTTTAATTTATTCTTATTTCTTTACTTGGCCATACTTATGTTTATATATATATAGTTGTTTTCAAATAATCAATATATTTACAAATATAACAAATTTCACTATCTATTTGCAATATATCGCGATAGAGCACGATAGAGCACGATAGACTACCTATTTGTGTCTATCATGTATATATTTCATGATAAACACATGTAGTAGTTTATCGCGGTCTATCACAAATAGACTACGATATTTTGCTATTATTTGTAAATATTTCCAACAATTTTGTCATTTAACATAATTATGTTATATATTCGTATATCATTTTAACTTTTAATTTGATTTGAAATTATGTTCATGTTGACTTTTAATTTTGAATTTAAATATTGCAATATGTATACTTTAATATTTTCTACCACAACATTTACATGGCAATATAGATGAGTTGGATATGAGTCGACATCATTTAAGGCAAATGTATTGAGTGAGAGAAAATATTAAAGATAAAATTTTGGCAACATTTAAATGATAGAAACTTTTTCAGTATTCTTGTTAAATTTCACTCAAGATTGATTTGTATTATATAATGTAAGATTTGAATAATTTCTTTTGAATACGTTTGGATCCATATTTATGTATTTTTATATTATATAACTAAATTATATTTAAACTTTGAAAAGAAAAAACAAAACAAGAAATAAGAAAGAGTTATTTTTTTTCTCTCTCTTCTTTTCAAACAATAAAAAAAATAAAGAATTACTAGACTGTAACATCCCGATTTTCAGGTGAGTCAATTCGCATGTTCTTGTTGAGTTATTGGACTTATGTTCTTTTATTTTGTTACATTTTGTTTTATTATTTCTGTTTGGGTTTGAGTTTGATGACTCTTGTGGGGCTCAATTGGGCTTAGGGAATGGTCAAAAGAAGTTTAGGCCAAGTCAAAGGTTCAAATCAAATTTAGGGTATGATGTGAGCTTATAAGTTTTTATTTTTTATTTTTTATTTTTTCAAGGAAAAGGTCTTTCTTCCTTAGGTTTTATAAAAAAAAAAGACGTTGAAGCCCTCTCGTGAAGATCTTCCATAGGTGTGGAAACGATTTGATGGCCAAATCGAATCAAATTACTTTTAATTGTTTACGGAACCGAGCCGCATATATATGCGGTTCAGTTTGGTTTGAAAATTGATTTTTGTTCCTTTCCCTTCTTCCTTCCACTTCCTTTTGCTTCTTGCTTATACCAAGCTTTTTTCTTTTTGGTAAGAGATCTAGCAGTGAAAAAAAAAAAAAAAAAAAAAAAAAAAAAA
>QLSR01000500.1:81314-111859 GCA_031780015.1 Citrullus colocynthis
GAAAAAAAAAAAAAAAAAAAAAAAGAGAAAATCATCAACCATTTTTCCATAATCCATTGTATACACTACCCACGATAGAGAAAGAGAGAAAAGAACTTGCCAAACTTTGAAGATTGGTCCTTGACCATCGAAGAGATGGACTGAGTCAACTCGTAAGGTTGAGACTATAGAGACGAAAAGGATGGTCGGATTTGGATGGAAATGGACTAAATCGACTGATGGGGGAGATGTTCATGAGGGTGAGGTTGAGACTCTAATAATGGAAGGAGACATTCATGGTGGACTGAATCGACTAGAGGCCCAGAGGGAGACAGATTTGGTGGTGTCGGGCGAGGTCTGCAGTTAAAGTGATGAATGCCTTTACTAACCCTAAATTAGTGTGTGTGTATATATATATATGCTTTTTATTTTTTTTAATTAAAAGTGGTTCAGTTTGGTTTCAAAATTAGTTTTTGAAATTGAAATCATATTGAACCACAAAATTCGGTTTTACATCTACACGAAACCAGGCCAAACAATACTTTTTGATTTTGTTAATATTTTGATTATGTTCAGTTTATTTTTAAAAGCGGTTCAATTTCTGCGATTTCAGTGGCCACTCTTGGTCTTCCCTCGTATGTGTGAAGCACCAGCCGTCACAGTCCCTAACCATGCTGAACGGCATTGTTGTCACCATGAGCGCCGTTGAGAGCCGTCAATTGTCAATGACCGCTGAACATCTAATGTGGGCTAATTTCTACCTCTTCCCTCGCACTTTCTCTCTATTATACTTTATGGTGTAACGTCACTATCTGTGCTGCCATCGCCAAACTTCCTAAATTTAGGCGTTTGGGGTAAGGTTTGGTTGTTTCTGGGGTGATTTTTGGTAGTTGTTAAGGTATGTTGACCAAAGTTATGTTTCCCCTTTGTGTAAAAGATGATTTAGGTTCTTTTTGGAGGAAAAGTCGGGTTGTCCAACAACATTAAAATTGTTTCAGTTGTTTTGGAAGGTTTTTTAGCATGTAAAACCTTTTGGAGTTGATTTTTTATTGCTGGAATTTGGGTTTATAGCCCTTAAACTTTCTGTGTGTATAGATTAGATCTCTAGTAAGCGATTTTGATTCAACCTTACATCAAGCCATAGCTTGGGTATGTTTTTAATACTTTTGAGATGACTTTGTGCTTTTGGTTAGGCCCTAAATGCCTGAGTTGGTTTTGTTTGGTATTAAGAGCTGATTTAAGGTTGTTTTCCCAAGGTGAAAAAGGAAGATTGATCTTTTACTCAAACAATGTTGGGACTAATTTGTTGAGGTAAGGGCTTCCCTACAATGGACTTTAGAACTAGATGTTATGCCTGCTACATAACTGATTTTTCACTTAGTGTCAACTAGATGTTTGTTGTGATTTGATGTTTGTCTAATATTAGTTTGGAAGTGTGTCATGCACATTTGTCAACTATGTGACGCGTATGCTAATGACACGAGCTCAGCACTATCGGGTATGTGTACTCCATTTGTGTGATGTGTCTGTATGACCCCGTGGCATATCCCATGAGTTGCCGTGAGTTATGAGCACCATTCTGTGTGATATGTTTATGTGACATGTGTCATAACTCATGAGCCATATAATGCCAAGAGGTTGAGCATATTGACAATTGTGTGACTTATGTGCGAGGAGTTTTTAGGTGACTTTCAGAGCATTAGGCTCGGTTTTCGCCATTCTTGGCCAAAACCCACGAATTTCTTTCTATTTCCCGTTGCAATGAAGATTACTGCATCATGATTCAAGTTTACATGTCTGGCTAAAGGCCCAAACATTAATTTTTGAGGTTTGTAGGGCTCTTTCTATGAATTGTATGAGATTTTAGAGATTTATTTATGGATATGTAGATTGTTCTTGTTTTCCGTTCCTTGCTTTAACCTATATGCAATATATGTTCATCTAAGTTTCAAGGCATGTGTTGTATATGTTTGCTAAGTATTTTGAGATTTGTAATGATAGTATGCTTAATTTGAGTAGCAAACAAGTTTAGTTATAGTTATGGTTGACTTCTAGCATTGGTAAGGCCATCGGTAATGAAAGATAACAAAACCTAAGAAATGAAAAAGCATTTGGTTAAACAAGACCAATTTAATCTAATGTTTTAATCAATCTAAGAACTTAATACAATTAACTAACTCGGTAGAAATTGACATCCGTGTTGGTTTTCTAGGAGTCTATCCAGCATTAATAAACAGTCAATTAAGTTATATAGTTAGATAACCCATGAACTCAATTCATATGACAATCTCGTGCTATCGCCCAATGATCTGTTCATCAACGAAAGTAATCTCGTGCTATTGCCTTCTCTCTTAGTCCATCTTACTTTTCCATGCTTTACTTTTCTACATTGAGTTTATCTTGTCAAACCATCCCCCCTCCCCCCTCCCCTCTCTTTTATTGTTTCCAAAGAGAAATTTACCTTAGAGATTATCTCAGGCTTCTTGTGGTTTGTCCCATCCTTGCTACTAAGACTGCCACTAAGACGGTGATACTCGACGAATCCCAAGAATTCACACAATTTTTGAATGTGGGTCGGGGGAGGTGATATAATGCCCATTTATGAGGCTTATTTAGGCTCTTTAGCCAACTCTATTGTAGAGAAATCAAGTGTTTGTGATGCAAGTCACACCAACAAGTGAAAATTTAGGTAAAAACAAGTATCGAGCATGCTTCTAGCCTATGCTAATGAAATATACATGATTTGTTGATAATTGAGTCATTTTTTGTTGTTTTAATTTGTTTTGAAGTCATTTTATAATAAGTATTTAAGATTGAATTGCGCACATGATATAGCTGCATAGTAACCGAGAGGTTGAGCCAAGTGGTGTAGAAGAACGTTGGAAGACAGGTGAAATGAAGCCAGATTGCACCTTAATTGACCAGCATTGGCCCCTCCGACAAATTACTAAAAATATGGGACTTGATAGATTCTGATTTTCATGTCTAATCTGTTTGCTCGATTGTTGCCCAAGTTAAAGGAAAAGGATATCTGAAATGCACTCAAATTTTGCATTATTTGCCTTAGATTTAGAATGGTTTTTAATGAGATTATATAAAATTTGATACGTTTTGCTAGTGATTTTCGAGTTATGTTCTAGATGAAGATTTAATGTCAAAATGGGCTAAAAAGGACGTAAATATGCCGAAAGAGGTCAAAACTGAGCAAAGGACCAAAAGAATGGAAGAAAAGAGGAGAAAACCAAAGATTATAAAAAACGGCGCTGCCTCGATGCAATTTCTAGAGAGGCAAAGCTCTGCAATAGGTAGTGAAGTGTTGGAATGCTACCAAGAAGCGTTGTAACTCTAGGCGAGAAGCATTGCGGCGCACTATGCTGTGATTAGGGTCTAGAGCTCCACAGCGCCAAACTATTTTTATAAAGAAAATTTTAATTTTGGAAAACATTGTCTATTTAATCTAGTGATATGAACAAAGGAACCTCAATCATATAATATGAACATAAAAAATGAGCCTACATGCTTTCCAAGTTTACACTAACAAAAGAAGAAGAATTATGTGAAGTCAAGTGGAATTTATGAAAAATCAAACTTCATTTATGGAACAAAGAGTATAAGTTGGACTTCATAACCCAAAGATGGTTACAAAATGATGGTGTTGCTAATTAAAAAGAAATACTTTCAGATTTATTATATTAATTAAATGTAATTTGAGTTTTTAAGTAATTTTATTTGTTTGATGTTACATTTAGATCATGGCTGATAATGGTCATTAATTATGAGAGATACAACTCTTTAAATGACTTATAGAATGCCTACAATTATATTTTGAGGCCTATATAATGAAATGTAATTGTTTAAACAAGGAGACTTGGAGGAGACTTGGAAAATGTAGTAAAAAAGACTGAGCTTTTTTTTAGTCTTGTGTTATGTTTCTTTTGCAATTCTATGGTGTTTAGATTGCATGCTTAGAATCATTCAAGCTTGACTTGATCGATCATGCTTGTGGATTGATTCGAAGATCAATGGTCGATGGGAACTACAAACTTTGTCTAATACGTGGTTTTGTTGATCATCTAAGTAATCTGTCGTCTAGCTATTCTTAGGGGCTAAGATCATTTTGATTTGGGGTATTTGAGTTTGAGATCTAAAGGTCTTGTTAGTCAACAAGGTTGTTAGATCCAAATCCTCTCAATTGTTACTTATCATTTTGTATCAAAGCTTAGGCTCTAGATCAGATATATGTTTTTGTTGTCTTTTTTTTTTTTTTTTTGTTTTTTTTTTTTTTTTTTTGTTTTTCTTTTTTCTATTCATCTCGTCACATTCTGTTTACTTTATGAAACTCGAAACAAAGTCTCATATCCATTCCTATTTTCATGTTTTCATAAACTTCAAGGTTTTAGATCAGAGTCTTATCTATAACATTTCTTTCTTTGATGTCTTCAAATTCCACTTCCTTTAATGTCAAACTTTTGCATTTTGAAAATCAGTCAATAGAAGAAAAATTGTTATCCCTAAGAGCATTTATTCTTAAGTTATTCTTTCTTTCTCAAAAGCATGTTAGATCTGAAACATTACAATTGGATCTCATTTCTTTCGATCATTAATTTCATCATTTGCTGTTCAAACTCATAGGTTACACTTTGAAAATTTACAAAAGTTGGTTGTTTTACATTAAATATGAAGTTACAATTTGGCACATTGAATTTTCCAACCATTAGTTAAGAATATAACTCCAAAGTTTCAAATTCCAGTCTATAGATTAGTTCTTTAAGAGTGTAAATGTCTACATCAATACTTTAATGTTCCTTTCACGCAATACTTTTAGATTCAAGGACGAATCTTCTTGAAGAAGGGGAGAATGAAATGAATGGAGGAACCTCAATCATGCAATATGAACATCAAGAATGAGCTTACATGCTTTCCAAGTTTACACTAACCAAAGAAGATAGAATTATGTGAAGTCAAGTGGAATTTATGAATAATCAAACTTCATTTATAAGAGTTCAAATGGGGCTTCATAACTCAAAGATGGTTACAAAATGATGGGTTGTTGATTAGAAATAAATACTTTTGGTTTTATTGTATTAATTAAATGTAATTTCAATTTTTAAGTAATTTTATTTATTTGATGATACATTTAAATCATAACTGATCATGGTAATTAATTATGAGAGTTACAACTCTTTAAATATCTTATAGAATGTCTAGGGTTATATTTAAGACATATATAATGTCATGTAATTGTTCAAACAAGGAGACTTGGAAGAGAGTAGGAGGAGCCTTGGAAGAGACTTGAAAAATGTAGTAAAAAGAGCCTTGAGCTTTTCTTTTAGCCTTGTGCTATATTTCGTTTGCTATTCTATGGTGTTTAGATTGCATGTTCGAAATTATTCAAGTTTGACTTGATCGATCTTGCTTGTGGAGTGATTCAAAGATCAAGGTTTGATCGGAGCTGCAAGCTTTGTCTGATCTGTGATTTTGTTGATTGTGTAAGTAATCTGTCGTCTAGCCATTCTTATTGGCTGAAATCATCTTGATTTGGGGTGTTTGAGTTTGAGATCTAAAGGTCTTGTTCGTCAACAAGTTGTTAGATCCAAGTCCTTGATTGTTACTTATCATCTAAGGTTTTTGGCCAACCTCCATATCGAATTTTGGAGTTTTTGAGACCTAAAGAGATGGTGTAAAGTAGAGCATACAGTCTTCGTGAAGCCAGAAGGATTATTCGAGGGGCAAAACCATCCTAGAGAGACATTGGGAAGTCGGATAACTCTTGTTTCCCTTTTGTATTCTTGAATTCTTTTATGTATTTTAGTATTCTTAATATGGTTCTGTCTATGGGAGTCATGTTAGGCTAAAATTCTAATAGTACTAGGGGTAGATGAATTCTTAGGTTTAATTGTTGAACACTTTGTTTCTTGAACATTAATTTGCATTTACGCTTTCTAGCATGACTAGTCATAATGCTTTTAAATGTTTGATCAGTGTTTGAATGGTTCTAGGATTTAAATTTTGCATTAGCAAGTAGGCTTTAGATTAGATCATGCATACTGGACTATCTTTTGAAAACACAGAAAGTAGTTAGATAATAGTAAAAATTGTTAATGAAGGTTCTTAATGCTTTGCTTAATTATCAAGTTTCAAACGATTAGTAATTAGTAATTAAATGAAAGAAAATATTATTTTTTAAAGATTCAATTCGGATAAAAGACTTCTAGATCTAAGTGTTGTGTTAATTACTTCAAAAGCAATTGTGTTTAAGATTGCCTTTGATGAAATATATTTCCTAAAACATCTGTTTGTTGATAATTTCTATAATTGATCACATTTATTGCTTTCTTAATTTAGTTTAATCTGTTTTCATTGAAGTCGGTCCCCTAAATAAATTTGGAAGAATCTTTGAATAGTGAAGAGAATATCAATCTGATTTCCTGAGGACAATACTTGGCTTAGGTCATTTTACTATATTGTAACTTGACTTGTGCACTTGCAGTAACACCAAGTGTTTGGTGCCATTGTCGGGGAATTGGTTCTTGATTTTCTTTTATTGTTTATGAGATTTGACTAATCTTAATTTAAGGTGTACATTAGTTTATTTTGCTTTTGTTTATTTTTGTTTCATTTTTATTTTGCGTCTATATGTGGTTGATTAATTGGGGTGTCTGCATGTAATGGATTTCAATAGCTATAGGTGGCCTTAAGGGGGGTTTCAACCCAACCTAAGTCCAACACCACCACCACAACCGTTCAATCATAGTCCTTATCCATGGAGTCATCCCTTCTGAGTGTGAAAGCAATGATCCAACCCCAATAAAGGAGAAACGTTCCCAAGAAGATGTATTAAAATAATATATGTTAAAGTATAAGGTGGAGGGTTTCATTAGGGAGGAGTCAGAGAGGTTGGCTACGGTAGAAGAAGCCCTAAATTGTATAATTAATCAACTTAGTCTAGTAGTTGATGTGCTTAAAGCCTTAAGTGAGGATAATTCTTCTAATATTACTGAGGTAGGAGAACCTAGAGTTGTATACTTTGATGATGAGGATGGGTTGGAAGGAGATGAGTCAATTCAAAATAAAGTTTGTGAGACCGAGAGAGAAATTGAGCCTACCTTTTATAAGGAAGTCCAAGAGATTAAAGTTGAGATTGGAAAGCCTAATGTACCATCTCTAGAGAGTCTTCCCATTAGTGATCTTTCTCTCCCTTATGAACCTTATCAATTAGAGTCAACCAAAGAGGAGGCTTGTGTAGTTGAGGAAGAAATTATGCCTAATGTTGAGGAAGACATTCAAGTAATGGAAATTGGGCCCAAAAAGTTTGACTCTCCATCACTAGAAAGTACCTTATTGTTGATCCTTCTTTCTTTATTTCTCATGATCTTTGTAAATATTTTTCTGATTTTTCTAAGTTTGAGTCTAGTGCTTTTTACTTTTCTTATATGAAAAAAAAAAAAAATATTTCTTTGCTGTCAAAAGCCCATGAAAGGAGGCTAAACTTACTAGGCTTAGTAGGTTACATTGACTTAAGCAAGAAGGACCTTAAAAAATGGGAGAATTTTTATATACCTTAACATAAAAACTCTCGCGTTCGTCTACCTTAAGACGTTACACTAAGCACTTCTTGGGAGGCAACCCAAGTTTTGTTGCTTTATGGTATTTTAATTACTTTTCATTTTTTATGACTTTAGTATATGGCTTCCATGACATTCCTAATATTTTTCTAGTCTCTCTTATAGGATCCCTTTAGTAACACAAAGTACTCATTCTGCCAACATCTTCAATAGACTCCCGTATGCTCCTAGGCTTGTATCAGTTTCTGTAAGTGATTGTTCTATTCTTTTATGCATTGGAGACAATGCATCATTCTAAGTTTGGAGTACGATACATACTTTGTGCTTTATGTTTTCTTATCTTGCTATGCATGTTCTTTTAGAAATTATGAATGTTATGCATGCTAATTTAATGGTTCGAAGTTGATAGGAATTGTGTTTCAATTTGGTTGAGAAGATATGATATGAAAAGAACAATTTGTATGCTTTTGATAATGGTTGTCTATGAATGTTAGATGATCTGACATGAAAATAGGATAGCATACTGTTGTGTTGTGATTTATTTAAGTCCCTCTTGGGGTCTCCCATATTTGAGCATGTAATCACTTTGATTTAGAAATGTTAACTGAATAAGGAGTTGATTTGATTGAATTTGGTTGTCACCTAGAAAGGCCACATTAGTTACAGAGTGTCTTTCATGATGGTAATGTTATATACTAAGTGAGAATAAAAGGTTTCATTTGCCTGCAAAAAAAAAATGTGCTAAAAAGAATGAATGAACATAAAAGAATATCATTTAATTAAGTGTTGAAAAAATAAACTTGTAATGTGTATGCATGGATAGGGGTACCTTTGTTGTGAGGTAAGAGTCTCTACGGTGAATGTGTGAAATCTAGTACCCTTAGGTAAAAGAATGCCAGCTTAGCCAGCTTAGGACGTCCTTAAGAATGTGTTTCAGGCATCTTAGTGGACATATTACCGTCTTGAGGTTTTTAGATGCTTGGTTATTGGTGTATGAGCTAGAGTAGCGGGAAAGTTGGAGAAGCTCTATTAAGTTCAAGGTCAGTTCTTGAGTTTTAAATTGAATGTGACTTGGGCGCACACACACATGAGGGATGAAAAGATTCGGCCTTAAAATTTCATGATAAAAGATGTTTTTGAATGTTTATACTTATGGATCTAGTTATTCTTGCTATTAAGGCATGAATCATTTGCATACTTATTTAGAACTTGCCCACAATATTATTCTACTTTTCCTCGAGATTCGCAAAATTCTAAGTTTGGGGTGGTGGAATGCACTCAAATTGTGCATTATTTGCCTTTCATTTAGAATGGTTTTTTTATGAGATTTTATAAGATTTGATATGGTTTGCTATTGATTCCAAAGTTATGTTTGAAATGAAGATTTAATGTCAAAATGAACTAAAAAGAACATAAATATGCCCAAAGAGGTCAAAATTAAGCAAAGAACCAAAAGAAGGGAAGAAAAGAGTAGAAAAACCAAAGAATATAAAAAACGGTAGCGCCGTGATGTTGGTGTGGCACTGCCTAGACGCAATTTCTAGAAAGGAGAAGCATCGCGGTGTTACCAAGAAGCATTGGCACTTGGCTAGAAGCGTTGTGGTGCTATAAGAAGCGTTGCACTGCGTTGCAATTAGGGGTTAGAGTGTCATGGTGCTAGACTATTTTTGTAAAGAAAATATCAATTTTAGAAAACTTCTTCTATTAAATATAGGGTTATTGTGTGGCCTCCATATAAAATTTTTGAGTTTTTGAGGCCTAGAGAGAGAGTTTAGAGCAGAGCATAGGGTCTTCATGATTCCAAAGTGATTAAGGATCTTTCAAGGGCTAAAACCCTCCCAGAGACGCGTTTGGACACTAGATAACTCTTCTTTCCCTTTTGTATTCTTGAATTCTTCTATGTATTTTGGAATTCTTGCTATAATTCTGTATATGGATGCCATGTTAGGCTAAACTTCTCATAGTTTTAGGAGTAGATTAATTCTTAGGTTTAATTGTTGAACACTTTGCTTCTTGAACATTAATTTTCATTTACACTTTTAGCATGACCATTCTTAATGCTTTTGAATATTTGATCAACGTTTGAATGATTCTATGATTTAAATCTTGCTTTAGCAAGTATGTTTTAGATTAGATTATGAATGCTAGACTATCATTTGAAAACACAAAAAAGTAGTTAGACAACAATGGAAATTGTTAATGAAGGTTCTTAATGTCTTGCTTAATTATCTAGTTCCAAGTGATTAGTAATTAGAAATTAAGTGAAAGAAAAGATTATTGTTGAAACATTCAATCCAGATAAAAGACTTCAAGATTTGGGTGCTGTGTTAATTATGCAAGAGTCAAGCAATTATGTCTAATGATGCCTTTAATGAAATCAATTCCCTAGAACATCTTTTTGTTGATAATCTCTACAATTAATCACTTTTATTGCTTTCTTAGTTTAGTTTAATTTGTTTCCATTGAAGACAATCTTCTAAATAAATTTGGAAGAATCTTTGAATAACTAGGAGAATATCAATCTAGTTCCCTGAGGATGATACTCGGCTTAAGTTGTTTTCCTATATTATAATTTGACCTGTGCACTTGTGGTAACACCAAATTTTGGCATATCAATATCTGAACCTTAAGGGCTGATTGAAGACTAATACGCCTATGAATAGAACCTTTACTATCATCAGAAATAATCATCTTGAATCTGAAATCCTCTATCTTAGAATCTCTAGACAAAATTTTAGCACTTCATTTCTATAGCTAGAGGGTCTAGACATGAAAACCCTTAGTTCAACACTTACTATTGAAAGATCTCGGTGTAAAGCTTATTTTTCCTTGAAGGAGGTTGAAATATAGCTAGACAAAGGCACAATTCCTAAGCTTGTCTTAGTTATTCAATTTTACTTTACTGTTTATGTGAAGATACTTTGTATCCTTTAATTTTTATTATTTTAATAAAGTACATTTCTTTCTCATCTTCTATTTTCTTGTCATCTATTACAGCTATATTTTTATTTTATTATTATTCTTTTTTTTTTTTTTGGGGGGGGGGGTTCAAAGTATGTGGTAGCCTAATTGACTTTATGCCTAGCTTTATTGAAAAGTTATTCTAATCAATTAGGCTTTCATAACATATCTAATTTCAACATAAAAAAGTTGAATAAAAACAATTTTCAGTGAAGAAGTATAGGTAAAGTGTCTAGACATATAACTTGATTTTGCCCTAGATATAGAGTAAAAGCCTATGAAATCATTTCAAGTATATTTTTCATTATCTAAATGTCAAAGCTACCATAGAAATTTGTGTTCTTGAACATCCATGAGAATAGGTTGTTGGCTCAATCCATAGTGCACGAGATCCATCCGGTTGCACTTGGAAGAGTTGCTAGTTATGGTTACAGAAAGACCCATCTATAAGGATGGCAGGGGAAAAATGCAAATAATTCATGTGGGCAGAAGCTATTTTGAATCCTCTTCTTTTTATCATTTGCTTCTTAATTTCATCTATTACTACTATTTTCTTTACACTCACAAGCAAAACCCCCTAATCAATCATCTTTTACTTGGTTACCTCTGGGTTGTTTTTCTAGACTCAATTTGCATTCAAATAGAATAGAAGTTTTGTGAACCATTCCCCTGGGTTCGATACTCAAAATACTTCTATTTTATATTATTACTTGCTCATGTCTTCGGACACACCAGAAAGGTATGCAATTATAGCACACAATTTCACAAGATCAACTCCCACCCCTCAATTGATATCAAATGCCCTAAATACTCAATTCGTTCCTTGGCAAACTAACATTGTCCTTCATTTACATCATAAAAAAAAGACATGTACTTATGCAAAAATGGTTAGAAAATTTGCTTCATTAACAACTGGAATGTTGATGGAGCATTCATCAAGCCAAAAGGTATCACTATATAAAAACTCAAAGTGTCTTTTCTGAGTTAGAAAATCCTTTTTTTTTTTTTTTTTTTGTTTCACAAGTGCTTCATTTACTCTTATTTGATGGTACCCCAATTAAATGGACTGAATTTGTGATCACTATAGCTCATCATTTTACTCTTCTATTACTGAAATAAGGAATCGATTAGGGATAGTCACATTTGTTAGTGCAATGTAATCAACATAAAATCACCTACCCCAATCCTTCTTTTTAACAAGCAATATGAAATTGGACTAGAGTATGGGCTAATACTTGGTTGTATTATCTCCTCCTTCAACATGTCTTCTACAATCCATTTGTTCTCATTTTTCTTATAGTATGGGTAACAATATGGATGAATGATAGCACCCACAACAGTGCTACTTTCCTTGATTTAATTCGAGCTCGTTCCAGGAGTTTACGTGTTTATTCTATGATTTTATATGTATTGAGCAACTAAGAGGTAGAATTGACCATTCAAGCTGAAACATAATGAAAATGAGCAAAAACGGAGCTCTGAAGCATCAGCCACTAAGAAAGAGGAGAAAGGACCAAAACACCGCTCAGGCACCCAACACCCAAGAGCAGAAATCTGTATAGCGCCTCAACGCTCTAGATTTTGACCGAAAAAGATAAGAGATAGCGCTATGAGCACTGCAGCGCTCGCCTAGCGTTGCAGTCGGCGCTTCAATTAGGGTATCCAGTGCCATCTCTTTTATATAAGTGAAATTTAATAAAATTAGGTCATTCTGGCTTTGATTTATGTGACCTACAAACTATTTTCTCTGTAATTTCTTCAGTCCCAGCCTTAACTCACTATACTTTTGATTTATTGAACATTGGCATTGATCTTAGCACATTATGAGTGGCTAAGGTAAGTTCCTCTAGCTTAGGGTTAGGATGAAATTCATTTTGGCTTAGTTGAAACACTTTTAATTTTTGTTTGTGGTTGAATTTCTATTGATCCTTGATATATTTCATTATCTTTACATTGAATTTATGTATGGCTTGATCATCCATTGTGTTTTCTTGATTAGCTAGGGAATAATTCATTTATTTGTGTTAATCTCATTTGGCAATAGGTTAAACATGCTTGTATGTAAATTTTAAATTGTTTAGGACAACTTGTTTGCTACACTACATGATTAATCATTTAATAATCAAATTAATTAGTAATTTAGGGCTATATTGGTTGTTAATAAACTTGGCTAGATTACCTAAGCTTAATGTGGTGTTTAATTGATTAGGCCTCTGCTTGGAACCAATTAATTAAACATTTAGGCTAATTAAGGAATTGATTAGTTCAATAGGGCGTTAGTTTCAATCTCATAGTCAAGAAAACAGGTTAAGAATATAAGTGAGCATGCAATTAATCCATTGAGTTCAATGATCAACGAAGTCAATGAATGGAATCTGAATTCCCTAAGCTGGGCTTCTGTTATTGAAGACAATTTCAATTTCAATCACATTTTTACATTTATGCGCTTTAAATTCTTCACAATAAAAAACTTCCAATCCCCCCTGTGACCATTCAAATTCTAGTTAAGGCTAAGATTTTCCTAAGTTCCTTTTGGAGACGACTTGTTCCTACTAGCTACAAACTCGAAAGAGCAGTTTCCAAAATTATTTGTTTTAGGTCCCTACAGACCTTAAACAAATTGGCGTCGTTGCCAAGGAACCTAGCAACAGTTTAGCCAATTCTTGGATTGGATTTTTGTGTGTGTTTTTTCTTGTGGTTTATGACCTATTCCTTAGGAAGTCCTAGGCTTCATTATTTTGTAGATATTAATAGGGAGAAGTGGTGAATCCAACCAGAAAGATGGAGAGAGAGACAAGAGACAGAGGAAATCAATTAGACTTACCAGGAAAATCCCCCCGAAAAAGAAGAACTAGAAGAGCCTGAAGTTTCCATCAGGAAAGTACTAGATAAAACATTGAGGCAGTTGGCTGAGTCTGAAATGACACAATAACCGTTATGTATTGTCTATTTGAAGACTATTATTCCATTTGAGATCAAGCCATGACTTATCCATCTACTACCTACTTTCAAAGGGAATGTTGGGGAAGACCCACATAAGCATTCGAAGGAGTTTGATGTGGTTTGTGACAATATGAGAGTCACCGAAGAGCAATTGAACATAAGGGCCTTTCCTTTTTCACCCAAGGATGCAGCTAAAGACTAGTTGTACTACCAGCCTCCTTAGTCGATCACTAACTTCAAAGAAGTGATTTTCTTGAGAAGTACTTTCCTGCCTCTAGAACTAAGAGCATAAGAAAGGAGATCTATTGCACTCAAATTGCAAGAATGACACTATTAGAGTATGGGGAGAGATTAAGCAACTCTATGCTAGCTTTCCTCATTACAGGATATCATACCAGAATCTTATCCAATATTTCTATAAGGAGTTGATTCTTGGTGACAGGTGTATGATAGACGTGAAAGCGGGTGGTGCACGGATAAACAAAACGCCTGCAGAAGCACAAACTCCTATATCAACCATGGCAGAGAACTCCCAATAGTTTGGGACAAGAGCTCCAGGAATCATTGTTCTAACAACTCCCATGAGGTAAATGAGTTACGATCTCAATTATCTAACTTAACTTCTTTGGTGAAATAGATGACCCATGCTCAAATTTAACCTCAAGCTCCCATAAAAGTTGCAAATTATGTTGGCCATCAAGGAGGAAGGTCATACGACAGTATTTACAACCCTAGATGGAAAGAACACCCCGATTTTTTATTGGGAGAAAGGTAACCTCAATAGCCAAGTAGTTTCGCTTTTGGCACACTACTGAAGGATATAGTCAAGAGCTTAGCAGAGACTACCTTGAAACTCCAACAGGACACGATGACATTCTATGAGCAAAATTTGGAATTTCAACGAAGTATTTGGGTTTATAGATAAGACTGACAAGAAAGGACGTCAGACCCCAATACCAGAGAGCCCGATACAGGTTTGTACCGATACCCCATGTCAGTCTAATTTACACATGTTTATACTCCTGTTGCTCCCTTTCCAAGAAGATTTCTTAGTCTTGAGAGGAATGATGAAAAGAAAGAAGACGTTGAACCCCTTGATCAGTGAATACGAGCTCCCCGAGATCTCTTAAGAAGAGCAGGATACGTTAGATTCAAAAGGAAGAAGAGCCTAAGATTGAAAAAGCAATGACTATTCTACTAGGTAACCTTCCAGAAAAATGTGATGACCTAAGTATGTTCGCTTTATCGTGAAAAATACGTAAAAAGAAGCTTGATAATGTCATGGTAGATCTAGGAGCTTCTATTGACATCATGCCTGCATCGATCTTTTATGAACTTAAACTGTTGAATTTGGAGAGTTATGGCATTATAGTTCAGTTGACTGATAATTCTCTTACTAAACCTTTATGAGTAGTTAGAGATGTGACTGTGAATATGGATGGATTTCTTTTTCCAACTGAATTTTATGTCCTGAATAAAAATGAATACCCCTCTCCCTGGCATTCTGTGTTGTTAGGGTGACCCTTCCTTAAAACTGCAAAAGCCAAAACAGATGTGAGTGAAGGTTTTCTATCGATTGAATGTGAAGGAAAACTTTGTGTTCATAATGATGATGCTTTCACTAATCCTTTCTGCTACAATGAAGTCTTACCTTTACAAGATAGTGGAGCATTTATTTTAGAGATGAATGGGGGTGAAGTGCCAATCAATTTTGAGTTAGGGTGATCAAGCAAAATATGGTCGAGCAACCGACCTTAAAAATTTGCGCTTCCTAAAGACAGCCAGGCATCAAAATTTGTCGTTTTGTAGTTTTAGTTTAGCTTCTTGTTTTTAATTTTAGCTTAACTAGGAAAATTTTGCTCTAGAGAACTATCTTTTCCAAGGTTGAAGCTCGATGCAAGCCCAAATTCAGAGGAGTTTCACTATTTCCCTTTAATTTTGATCTTGATACATGGGGAACCATGCATATTATGAAAGTTGGTGGTGGTTTGGGTTTAGCTTGCTTTAGGTTGATGTGTATCTAGCAGTCCTTGAGCATCTGAGCTCGAACTTGTGTGATTTTGATTGTTTGTGCCCATTATTATGATTGTTGATGATACACTCATATAGGGTCTTGCATGTTTGAGATAATGAAGGAAGAAATCAATAACGATTTTTTAGCCTTTTAAAAAAAATCTTCTACCTCATGCAAATTTGAGTCTTTTATTTGCCAATCCTAAGTCTTGCATGCTTAAAGTATCATTATTGAGACTACATTTTTGTTGTTACTCCGAAATGCCTTAGTGATAGGATTAGACTCTCCAAAACATCAATTTAGTAATGTGTGCACAAGGAATTAACTAATAAATTTTTCCACTTAGATGAGCAAAAGCTAAAGAAAAAGCAAAAGCAATAAAAATTTAAAAAATTAAAAAAAAAAAAAGAGAGAAAGAAAGAATAAGGAGAGGTTTTCTTCACTTTCTTAGGAATGGGAGTAGCCAAGGGCAGTCACGCAACTCCTAATTTCTTTTGCCTCGAAAGCATTCTTGAGATATGAGCAAGCTTAGGCACATTTAAAAGAATTTGGCCTATAGTTGGTGCCATTCACGTAACTTATGTGGGCAAACCAAAACAAAAGCAATCTTTTCTGAATAGGGTTTCCTCTCCATTTGCTTACTTTATGCCATTGCCACTTTGGGAAGTTTAGTTCTTAATCTTTCTAGCTAGAGTAGGAGAAAAAAAATGAATTGAGAGCCTTATAAATTTATTATGGGTTTTGCTTCGACTTAAGTGGAAGGGCATTGAACTCACTTATGCATGAATACATTTGAAGAAGTTTTCTTAATTTGCCTCAATTGATTGTTTGTTTTTGGACGACATTGTTGATTGCAAGCATGATTTTATTGGACTGTTAAAATGAGAGTAACGAGCCTTGCAATTAAGCGAACACATTATTTGTGCATGATTGTATGTTTCTATCTTGCTCGAGGCGATCAAGAATTAAGTTGGAACTGTTTCACAGCATTCAAAAAGATGTTATTTTTCCTAGCTTAATTCAGGCTCGTTTTAGGATTTTAGATGTTTATTCTATGATTTTATAGGTATTGAGCAACTAAGAGGTAGAATTGACCAATGGAGCCGAAATGGAATGAAAATGAACCAAAACGGAGCTCCAGAGCATCAACCATGAAGAAAGAGGAGAAAAGGGATCAAAACACCCCCAACCTAACACTGCTGCATCCCCCAAGCACTGCACTAGGCACCCAAGACCCAAGAGCATCAATCTATGTTGTGCAGCGACACTACCCTAGAGCACCGCGACGCTATGAATATTTATGGAAAAGATAGAGGCCACGTATGCCAAGCGCTGCGGCTAACACTTCGATTAGGGTAGCATGCGTCGTGACAAGCACCTAAAAAGCGCTTTACTTGCCTTTGATTTAAGTATGTTTCTATTATATTTGATGTTGCTTTCTAGTGGTTTTCAAGTAATTACGAAGAAAATAAGTTTTGGAAGTTAAAAGAACCAAACTAATCCAAAATCAGGTGAAGAAATAAAGGAAAAGATGAAAAACTAAAAAACCAGGGTATCATCGCAGCACTACCTCGGCGCTAAAACTCGAGAGCAATGAAATCGACAAAATTTGGAAAGTTCTTAGGTTGCAAGTTTGGGAAATTCTATAAATTGGGAGATGTTCAGTAGTGCTAATCACGAACATTCAGAGGAAGAGAGACTAGGAGCGTGAGTTTGCTATCAAAAAGAGAGAAAAGTGTTGGAGAAGAGTTAGAAGACCATTTGAGGTCCTAAGGTGCCGACCAAGAGGAGATTAAAGGAATTCAAAGATAGGAAGCAATTCAAGAATTTTTCTTCCTAAGTTTCTCTTTCCCTTTTACTTTTATGCTTGAGAACTCATATGAAAGTATGTATTTAATGGCGATGCGTGGCTAAACTCATAGTTTTAAGGTGTTGGATGATTTAATTATGAATTTAAGCCAATGATTTGGTGTTTTTAATGGATGTTGTTGAAAGATATGTTTTTCAATGCTATTGTGTTTTATCTTCTTATTGATTGATCATCAATACTTGTTAGGTTAGATGAATGATTGAGTGGTTGTATGTCTAATTGGATCCATAGCATTGAATCTCTACTAATCTTTCATGAAAATAGCAAGGTTATTAGAGAAAATTGTTGATGACTATTCTTAATGTTATGCCTCTTAATTTGGCTTCAAGAAATTAGTAATCAATTAAGTTGCATGAGAAATGGTTGTCTTTTGGAGAAAATAATCAGACTTTAGTTTCTGAACTTAAACAGATAGTTTGTATATAATTCCATGAAAACCTAAAGCATGACTTTATGAAGTAATTAATGGCATCCCTAGAACCCTCTTATCCCTTGAAGTATCAATTGCTTTTACTTTCTTTTCTTGTTTCAAAATACAAAATTCAAACTCAATTTTGATTCCTTAGATGAAATCGATTCAATTCTTGAATAGATAGGTGACTATATTGAATTCAATTCCTAGTGGATACAATACTCGGACTTAGACCATTTTATACTATAACTTAACTCGTGCACTTGTGGATATCACACATCACACTAAGACACTATCCCTAGGCGTTTTGGTGCTTGCTCTTTTACTTAAGTGAAAATTTTTTTGAATTAGGTCATTCCAGCTTCGATTTCTACGCCTCACACTGTTTTCTTTGTAATTTCTTCATCCATACCTTTAACTTCTTGTATTTTTGATTTATTGGACATTGGAGTTGATCTTAGCACATTATGAGTGGCTAAGGTAAGTGCTTCTAGCTTAAGGTTAGGATGAAATTCATTTTGGCTTGGTTAAGAGACTTGTAACATTTGTTGCTGCTGAATTTCTATTGATTCTTGATTTCATCTTCTTTGTATTAAATTCGTGTATGGCTTGACCACCCTTTGTGTTTTCTTGCTTAGCTAAGGAATAATGCATTTACTTGTGTTAATCTCACTATGGCGTAGGTTAAACATGCGTGTATGTAAATTTTAAATTGTTTAGGACAATTCTTTTGCTACATTGCATGATTAATCATTCAAGATTTGAACTAATTAGCAATTTAGGGCTATTCGAGTTGCTATTGAACTTGGGTAGATTACCTAAGCTTAATGCAGTGTTTAACTGATTAAGGCTCTACTTGGAATCGGTTAATTAAACATTTAGACTGATTAAGGAATTGATTAGTTCAATAGGGCCTTAGTTTTGATCTCATAGTCAAGCAAATGGGTCAAGAATAGAAGTGAGCATGCAATTAATCCCTTGAGTTCAATGATCAACCAAGTCAATGAATGGAATTCAAATTCCCTAAGCTAGGCTCCTTTAATCAAATACAATTTCAATTTTAATTACGCTTTTATATTTAGGCACTTTAAATTCTTCGCAATTTAGAACTCTTAAACCCTCCTATGACCATTCAAATTCGAGTTAAGGCTTAGATTGTCCTAAGTTCCCTATAGAGTCAAATTATTTGTTTTGGGTCCTAACAGGTCTTGAACAATGAACATTCATTAGGGGTTATGCCTCCAAGTAAGTGTATTAGGTGGTCAATTGCCTGGAAGGAGACTTTGTGGTAATTTAAACACATCAACAAATTCACATAGGAGTGCTTGCAACTTGATTGATTGGCGGTCTAGTTGAAGAGCTAACTCAAACTTATCTACTTAGGAAAGCACTTCTAAAGCACAGAACCCCACCAAATACCCATAGTCACTATTTTCCCATTCTTTCATCATCCATTTCAAAGTAGCCTTTTGGTTTAGTTAAAGATGGATTGCCCTTCAAAGTCACCTTGACATTCCCTTTTCCAACTATAAATGATAGTGCTTTGTAATTGACTTCCAACACTCCCAGTCAATATAAGCATTGCATGCCTAGAACCACATTGACTCCTTACTAATTCCAAAGCCAAGAAATTTTCAACAATAATGATCTCGTCAATATTCCATATTCAATATTGATAGCACCTAAAATGTGTTATCTTCTTTAGCTTAATTGGGGTTGTTGTGCTATTTAATTTGTCAAATATGTATTTTGTAGGTTTCAAGCACTTAATAGGTAGAGTAGGGCGTTAGCAATGAATGAGAGCTAAAACGAACCAAAACAGAGCTATAATGCATCAACCGGGAAAAAGAGCTCTAAAATGATCGAAATGCCCCTGAAGTTATAGCACAACGGTGCCACCTAGGCGCCGCCACGATGCTTTTTCTCGAGAACAAATCAGCTAATGAAGAGTAGCAGCGCTGCGGGGCTGCAAGAGGGATGTTTGTGTTCTGGCTGGAGTAATTGAGCGTCTGAGTTCGAACGGAATGTTGTGTGCTTTCATGTTTGCTTGCTCATGTCTGCTAGGTTCGTTATGATGACTAGTTGAAGACACACTCTTTTTTATTCTCTTGCATGATACACGGCTTTGAAGTGAATAATGATGAATTTAGCCATTTTTTAAAAAAATTCTGACTTTCCATGCACGCTTAAGTTCTTTGTCTGCCTATATGAGGTTTTGCATGTTTAGAATCGTATTCTTAGCTTGTATTTTTTTTGTTACCTCGATAGACCCCACTGATTTGATAGTATCTTTTATGATAGGTTATAATGTAATACTGAGGAAGAAAAATTATTTATATGTCTGCTGGAAAGAAAAAGAATCTGCAGAAAAAGGATGTTGTACTAAAAAGAAATATAAAAAAAAGAGAAAAAAAAACAATAAAACTTGTAATGATATGCATGACTAGGGGTAGAAAGAGCTGTCTTTGCTGTGAATAGTTAGGACACTCGCGAAAAAAGAATGAGTATAGCTCCTTGCAGTGAATGTGTGAAAGCTAATACCCTTAGGTAAAATAAATGGAAGTTAGATCCCTATAGTTTGAGTTCATGCACCTCAATCGAAATATTACTACTTTGATTTGTTTGGACACTTGATGATATGTGCATGAGCCACTATTTGGTGAAAGCAAATTGAGAGCAATTTAATGTCATTCTAGGGTGCTAGAGACTTAATAGAAGGGCTTTGAACTCACTATCGCATGAACAGGTCTAGAATTAGTTTTAAATTGTCCTTCATTGATTGATTATGAGCTTATCCCAATGTAAATGCAAGTTGAATCCTAGTTGATTGTTGAGACTTGAGTAACAAACCTTGCATGATTGAGTAAGTATAAATTTGTGTGACTGTATGCATTATTTTACCTTGCTCGAGGACGATCAAGAATTAAGTTGGGGGTGTTTGATAGCACCTAAAATGTGTTATCTTTCTCAGCTTAACTCGAGATCGTTGTGCTATTTAATGTGTCAAATATGTTATTTTGTAGGTTTCGAGTAGTTAAAAGGTAGAGTACGGCATTAACGATGAATGAGAGCTAAAACAGACCAAAACGAAGCTCTATTGCATCAATCGGGAAAGAGAGCTCTAAAATGACCGAAATGCCCCTAAAGTTACAGTGCAACAGTGCTTTTTCTCAAGAACAAATCAGCTAGCGAAGAGCAGCAGCATCGTGGCACTGCATAGAAGTGCCACGGCGCTCCGAAGTTGAAGCGCAAAGGAAATTAGCGTCAACGCTGCAATGCTATCACTAGCGTCATGGCGCTTCGACTGTTTTATAAAAAGGGAACTCGATTTTTAGGTCAGCAGCAACCACCAACCTGAATTCTCACCTCTTTCTCTCTATTTTTTTCTCCCTTTTCATTATTTTCATGTACGAACCCCATCCTTAGATGCATATAACGATGTACGGAGGCTAAGATAACATACCTCTAGCTTGAGTATTAAGGATTTTCCTTGTAATTGATGTTCTTATGAGGTTTTGAACTGAATTCATTATATGCATGATTTAATTCCAAATTTACATGTGTTTTAATCATATTGTGAATGTTGGTGTATGCTGTGTTTATAGCATAAGATCAACTAACGATTCGTGACACTTGATTGTACGTCGATCATAGAAGTAATAGGTTAGATTAGCTTGCAATTCTAATTTACTGATAAGCATTATTCCAATCAACTTAGGATTAGATTAGTAGAACACTTAATCTAGGCCTTTCCAGTTGAGTGTTCCGCCTAATTATCCCTAGAACTTAATGCGATTAGGCTTAATTCGAATTTTGCATGTCTTTCATCGGTTCGTTAACTCTAATTTGTCGATTAGGACAATTTAATTTATGCCTTTCCCATTAAATTGATTAGATGCCAACTATAACAAATTTTGTAATGACAAACCAATGAATAAGAACATTGAACAAAGAAAATCTCGTGTAACTCAAGCTAGGACTTTCTCCACTTGAATTTTACCCCTTTTTAATTTGTGCATTCTATTTTATGCAATTTTAAATTTTTGCAACCAACCAAAAACACCCCCGTCCAGTTACTTAGAATTGTAAACTGTCCAATCGTGAAATTCGAAGTGCTTCCTATGTTCGACCTAGCTTGCCATTACTACTGTTGGTTGAGTCTAGTAATTTATTTGGCACGGAATTGGGAGACGAATTTCGTCCGCCAAATATCACTAACTTGCACACGCCTTTTGCTTTAATTATAACACTAACATCCATGATAACTCCATAATGTGTTGTACCTGCTAATGCCAACTCCAACTCTTCTAGGATCTTATATGCAATAAGCTTATGAGTGGTTCCATAGTCGATTAACTTCACAACCTCAAGTTGATGAATCTTCCCCCAAAGTTTATTTATTCCTAACGTAGAGAAACCCATTACCATATTCAAAGAAACTTCATTTCCGCTGTCTACGTTGCTCTAGCCTTTTCCACGATATCCACCTCTTCTAAAATATTTGTTTCTTCATCCTTCTTGTTCACCACAAGCAAACTTCTTAGCTCCTGATACATGCCATGAAATGCATGTTCTTAAGGTTTATTTTAGTATCTTTTCTTATCGAAAGTAGTCTTTTGCAGGTTAAAATCCCTAAATTATGTTTCAAACAGATAAAATGAATGAATATGAGGTCTTTAGTTGCTAAAAGTGTAATTCTATGTTTTTGGGTCTAGTTTGGGAGCTTTTACGTTGGTTTTTGGTTGTTTTGCAGAAATTGTCTTCGATGTGCCCACATTGCCAAAATGTGATGTGCCCACATAAAATCCTAAATTTCATAAATGTTGACCAGTCATCTGCAGACGTGATTTACCCAATCTCCAACTGTTTTTCATCGTCAAAATTTACTGGGTAGCTCTAGATTCATGGATTTCCGCCCTCTCTACTATCTTTGAAGCTTATATAAAGGTGGAAAGCCTTCTCCTCAAGGGTACGCTTTTCCCTCACGAAATATAGTCATTCCTAAAAGATTTCTCACCCAAAATCTCAGACACACTCTAAAAAATGGGAGTTGTCTTGGAGAAACTAGAGCTAGGACCCCCTACCCCAAAAAAAATGTGTGTAAAGAGTATGGATTGGCCCTTCGGAAAGGACAATCCATTCCTATGAAGTTAAAGAGAGTGAGAGACACATTCTAAAAGAGTGTTTTTTGTATTTCTAGCACCTACTTTCATTTCTTCTTTTGTTAAATCCTACTTCACTCATATTCATCTTGTAATTGTGACTTCGGAAGTAAGAAAAATATTTCATTCATTCTTTAATATGAGCTAAATTGACTAAGGGGTTCAGCTATGTGGATGCCCTAAGTATTGATGGCTTCATCATTGCTTAAGTATTATACTATGCTTGCTTGCTATTTTCTCTTGTTGATTTCAAGGTTTAATAATATTAGCTTAAACTGACCACTTAATTGAGCACTCTAGTGGAGTTCTAATGTTGAGAAGGATGATGTAAGTGGAGTTCACAAGAGAATATGGGGCAATAGCCTAGGTATAGGAATACCACGTCACCTTAGGTATAAGGGACACCATAGGATAAAGAATAAGAGCAAGAATTAACCGAAGTAGCAACTAACCATAGGCATATAGGCTTAGCTCCTTAGACACCTAAAGGAACTTGATACAAGACCGAATATGTGAAGATGCATTCCACGAGTTAGGCAATGTCCTGGCATGATGCAACGGTATCATTTGTAAGGCAAAAATCTAATGTGGCCGCATCATGTCCTAAAGTGGGTCAATCTGGATTTTTGCACCAGCTCATTGCTTGATGTTCTTTTGCTCGAGTCATTCATCCACTTCGATTCTAATTCAGATTTCATGGGGCATGAATTTTAGTAAGAACCCAACCCAATGAAATCTATTTGAGGTGCCAAAATTATCAAACAAGGTAAACCAAGTCTTGACCCAAGAATCTGCTTAAAGTTTGAATAAATCTTCATCCTCTTATCAAGGACGAGAATACCTCTTAAGATAGGGTCTCATTAGTCTATCCTAACTCAAGATGCACCACGAGTGAAACTTACATTGAGAAAGGTCGAATCAAACCTAGAGGTGATAAGGAAATAAATGGCAATGACAAGAGGTAGAGATAAAAGTCTTCATGAAACATTAAGTAAGGTTTCTACCCTTTGTCAAGAGGTACAACCTTCCAAGCTTCAATGTCATCTAAGTGACACAATGAATCTAAAAATTTAGATTCGTCCTTTATGTATCAATTTATTTCATGTATTTACATTTATGAAGGTTCATGTATGGAGTTGAGGAGTTTTTGGCTGAACCTTGACTACATAAGTGAATTGTTGTGTCCTTTCATTTAGTGTAAATAGTGTTGTAATTTTGGTCATTTAACAGAAGTGGATGGGCTTGAACTTGGCAAAAGCATTGCACCATTTCTTTCTTCAATTTATTTTGTTGAAAGAAAAATATCATGTTATCTTGTTAAAGTTAAATTGAAAATTGAAGTTAGCATGCTTGTTGAGTCTTGATGCTGAGAATGTTAAGATATAAATGGATCTCACAAAAGAATATGAGACAAAGAGCCTAGACATAGGAGGTCATGTGACCTTAAGGCACATTGTAGGAGTATGAGAATGTATGAAATTATCTAAGTTTTAATTAGCTATAGAAATCTAGACTAATTACTTGGTTTTTAAGGATACTTAAAAAGAAGGTTGAATAGAAGTTGATCTCGGTCCATAGAAGGAAAGGTTAATGTGATTGCAAGGTTTAAGGTCGTTTATCAAAGGGTTGAAACCTGACTTAAACTCCCTGCTTTCTATCTTTTTTTATTCTCATTATTTAACCAAACTCACTTGTTTATATCACTACTTGGTTTACATCAGAAAACTCTTACTTTATGAATGAATTTCATGAATAGTCTTGTAAGAAAAGGATAATTGAAATACCTTCATCTTACTACTTGTCGATAGTGTATTTGCACTAACCTTGAATTTTCTCATTCTAAGATTAAATTTTGGTGAAAATTTTGTCGTTTTTAATAGACAAGATTTAGAAAATGGAGAATCTCGCATCGGTTAATTTAGAAGTGGGATCTCTCTTTATTAACTCCCCTATACACCTTTGGATTTTGGTCCAAAGGGGGAACCCCAGTTTTAGAAAGGGTGAGGAGATTGGCCAAGCTGGGCTTATTAGAAACTTCACGCGTGCGTTGCTGCCATCCGTTTGGGCATGACGGTGAAATAAATAAATATATTTTACAACTGTTTCGATATTTTTTTGCTGAACTTCTTTCTTCCACGTATTCAGTCGAGAGTAGTCGTTTTCCCTCCTAGCTGCACGCACGTTCACTAGACTATAAATTTTGCTCCCTCTCCTCACTTCAAACTCACTTCTTTTTCATTTCCTCTCCTTCCCCCATCTCTTCTTATATCTCAACTCTTCTCCTCCCACAAAGTCTTATTCTTAAAATTACTTCTTTAAAAAGTTTTTTTTTTATCACGTTTCCGAGCAAAATATTAGAAGGGTGTTAGAATTATCAACCGGTTTAGGTGCAACTCCGGCTGACTGTTTTTAGCTGTTTTATCCTGGAGACGACATGGTATTTTGAAAAACTGTTTGCACTCTGGCAGAGCCGCAAAACATCTTAAAGAGAGCTAGCTCCGCAACTTAGCCGTTTTTACAAGTTTCTGTTTTACAGGTTTTGTTCATGTCATTCGTTCCTGACTCCGTGCTGTTATTTCCTATCCGTTAAAGTAGCTCTTCCAACACTAAAGCAAGTCATATTTTTTATCAATTTGTTCCCCTCTCTGATGGGAGGAGTCATTTCATTCAGCATTCGCCTCAGCACACACTCTTCCATCTCTCTGGTCTTAATGGCAGATGCATCCACAACGTGTGATGACATCAGTTTGCCGCTGATGGGCACCATTTTCGTAGCTAACGTGACCACTGTCTACGTCAACAGTGCCAATCCTTCCTCAATACCAGGGAGCTTTTCAACACTATGCTTAATACTGAAGAGCTCCTGATCCATTGTTTGTAGGCGTTCAATCCGCTTTGCTCCAGCCTATTCGAGAGGGTCGGATACCCACCTACACACATGTATACTACTGACCACAACTCACTCCCATACAAAACATTATTACGTGGTCTCCACCCCTTATAATTCACTAACTTTCATGTTCAAGTCCCCTTCTTGCCCCTTCGTGAGTATAAGTATTAAGGGCCTAACAACGTCATTTCTATTTATGTTAAGCTAACTAACACAAAACCACCCCAAAATACATCGATAACAAAAATAAGGATTGAAAAAAAGCGCAAGATTTTGAAACGTAAGACCAGATATGACTGAAACCTAAAGAATTGAAAAAGTAATTACCTTTTTCAAGGTGTTGGTATGTGACTGTTTATAAACATGGCTAACAGCAGCAAGATGAGCAGGGCTTCTTTCACTAAAAATTTGAATAAACTTGTCCTCATCAGTTCCCCATCTCTTCTCTCCTGCCTTATACAAAGCTTTGGCATCTATCTCTACCAAGTTTCTGTCAATTTCTGGGCCTTCATACCTTGGTTTACTAACATAAGCCAACAGCAGCTGCATGCAAAATCAATTCATGAATATTAAAACTCATCTTCCAAACACAATTCAATGGTACAAACCTATTACACAAGCTTTCAAGAGTATTTAAGGACTACGTATTTTAGGGATCTATTAAAAATATTTCAAAACACATTTCTGCATAGACATAATTGCAAAACTTTGGGTGTCATTTCATAACACGTCTATATTTATTTTTGGTAATTGGTTTAAATGACAAAACTGCTCGACATATTTTTAGATATAGCAAAATGTCACGTCTTCCAAATTAATAGACAATAACATTTTGCTATTTTAAAAAAAAATTCCAACAATTTTATCATTTAAAATAATTGTCTTATTTTTAATTTAAACTTTTCAAATTGAAACAAAAAAGAACCATTTTCATCAAACACATTTTTATTTCTTTTGTCAGTAGTAAAAAGAAATAATTATGAAGCACATTTTTGTTTTTCTTTATTAAAAAGATAAAACAATAAACAAAAAATAAAAAAACAAAAAAGTTACCAAAACGAGTCTTTAATAACCAAACTTATAACTTAACCGATAAAAAGAGTGAACACAAATGAAACAAAGATGTGCTAAAACCCTTGTAATTAGTGATGTGAAAGAACATTATTAATTATCAATAATGTTTATGGGAGTGATCATAGAGGCAAGAAATAGAATAGTAAAGAGAGTATAAATGAAATGAACCTTTTTGTGATCAGCAGAAGTACTTTTTTCAATATCATGCTCAATGTATGATTGAAACATGGACAAGTAAACTTGTCTTAAGTGCTGAATTTGAGTTGATGTACGAGAACATAGTACTTCTGTGGCTCTTCTAAGATGAATACTTTCTCCGCATAATGCCTCCTTTACTATTACAGCGTCTCGAGTTGCTGGATCATACATCCATAATAAAATTGCTTTCTACAAAAACATTTCACAAAATAATAAATTTTAAAAAATACGAGCGATAGTTTCATTCAAAATGACACCAATTAGGACGGTGATAATTTAATGAAGCACAAGGTGTCATTCCTTTTTTAAGAGGGATGACATATAGAAACGACCTCAAATCTTTGTTACTCTATTGATAATGCCTAGCTAACGTTTGTTTATTTTGAATTTCTGAAATGTATTTTGGAATAACAGGGAAATGGATCATTTTCTTAAGATTATAATGTAGTTTTTATATTTTTGATAAATTTTTAAAAGAGAAAAATAACTTTTTGGTCCCTATGTTTGGGTCTAGTTTCCATTTGGTCCCTAAGTTTCAAGATGTTACACTTTTGTTCCTTAAGTTTTGAGTTTGATTGCAATTTAATCCTTAAGTTTCAAAATGTTATAATTTTACTCTTGAGATCATTTGTGTTTTGTTTCAATTTAGTTCCTAAGTTTCAAATTTTACGTTTTTAATCTTGATTTTTAAATAAATACGCACTTTCCGCCTTTGTTGTTTATGTAAATTAATTAATTTAAAATAATTATGAAATTAAAATTTGAAATTAATTTTAATACAAATGAAAAGTTATAATGAAACTTAATTAATTATAATTCTATTATTTTTACATTAGTTAATAGACATTAAAACTAAAGAGGAAAAAGTAAGTATTTAGTGAAAAATTAAGATTAGAAGTATAGATCCTGAAATCTAGAAACCAAATTAAAACAAAAAACCCAAATCTTGAGAGTAAAATTATAATATTTTGAAATTTGGTTTATTGGTAAATCCATGTTGGCCACCAACCTAGGATTAAGTGTAACATTTTGAAACTTAGGGACCAAGTGGCAAGTAAACCCAAAACTTGAGGACCAAAAAGATTTTTTTCCTATCTTAAAAATAGCTCATACTACTAGTTGATTTTATACTTCTTCATAGACAATTCAGTACTCTAGGTTAGAGTATCATTTTATTTTTGTGCATATATTTGAGATTCATTTCAGTTTAGTTTTTGTACTTTCAATTATACAATTTTAGTCTATGTTTTTTCATCTATAAAATCATAAATTTAGTTATTTAAAGTTAATTTTTATCAAAATTTCTTAAATAATAATAACAATAATTTGTATGCAATAACAGAAATGATGTGAATATATTTTCATAATTTATATAAAAAAATTGCAAACAATCTTTTATTAAAAAAAAAAAATCACAATAGACTACCCATAGGTACTTAATTTTTAAGATATATTGAAAGTAAATGGACCAAAATAAAAACAAAATATAAAGTATTAAAATTAAAATGATATTTTAACCTACGATAGAATATATATATATATATATTCACCTGAAGGTTGCCACTAAGCTCAGATTTCAAGTGTTTGATGAGGTCCTTGTGGTACATGGCTTTATACTCAAGTTGAATTAGAGAACGTTGTGTTGCATCTCTATGTGCAAGAATATTGACAACTGCAGCAGTGTCACAACCAAAACCTATATGTATGAATATATTGTTAATAAGCCATCAAACATCCTAACAATAAATGGTTATCAAACACATTTTGTTGGTTAAATTGCTGATTATTTAACTTTGATTAAGTATGTATTTATTTGGGTCTTAAGCTCTCAAAAGTATCCAATCGATCCTTGAACTTTAAATTATGTACATAATAAATCCCTGAAAGTTTATAATTGGCCTAGCTAATAGCTTTTTTATCTTTAATTTTGTGCTAATAGGCCTCTAAGACATTTAAAATTTGCCATAATTAGTTAATCTAATGGAACCCAAAACTTTCAACTTAGTGCTTAGTTGATCAGCAAATTGTAAAAATATTAAATAGACCAAAGACATATACGATACAAGATTTACAAATTCAAGTATCTATTTGTCAAAAAATTGAAAAGTCGGACTCATATCAACACCTTTTAAAGTTTAAGAGATATGTTTCTTGTTATCAAACCGAACCAAAACATTCCATATCATAGTTCAATTAATACTAGAGTCGTTTACCCTAAATCCTAAATTAAAATTTGGCCAATCGAAGTATATCATGTTAGCTTGTTGTTCTGTTATTTAATTAACCAGTTAAAAAAAAGAACAACAAGCTAACATGAGTATATACTTGTTAAATATTCACAAGAAACAAAGAAGGGAACCCTGTACCACGAATGTTATAGATTTCTCTATTATATTTAGTCTAACTTTTAATTAAGATGTTATTATTAATGTAACCCACATACATTATTTTATCTTTAATATTTTAGGTTCATTATTTTACTCTGGGATAAGAAAAATGTAATTTCTCTAATTAAATATTTTGATCGAAACTCTTATACAAAGATAAGACTCTATATACGTATGAGTATCTCTCTACTTAATCAAGTAAATTTTTCTCTACACAAAGAAGACTTAATCAAGCGCTAAATTAAAGAAAGTAGACAAAAATGCAATCTCTTGAGATATCAATATCAGGAACCACGTTACTATAGCTCATATTATTGTTAAAATCATTTTATTCATCTTGACTTTTATATAATAATAATTATAAAACGTTAGGGTTAAAACTTACATCGTCCTCCATTTCCCTCACACTTTTCCTTTCTCCAACAATTTTTTTTTCCCTCTTCTCTCTTACATTATTTCATCCAATTCAAGAAATTTGAATCTCTCATCTCCAATTAGAAAGTAAGAAAATAATAATAATAACAACATTTGAAAGAACAAATCATAGTTTTCATTTGCAATTAAATAAACAGATTCCTTTACTATGAATGAAAATTTCTAATTCTTCATCATCTTGGTTCAAACATCAGAAGATCAAACAAAAGCATAAAATTAATTAATTTTCAGAAATTGAAAAGACAAAAAACAAAACCAAAATCTGACCTTTAAAGGCTCGGTGAAGTTGAGCAGCATCATCCTGTGGAGAAGTAAGAACAGGTGGAATAATCAATGAAGACATTTTTTTTTTTTTTTTTGGAATAACAATGGGCTTAATGGGTATGTTTGTTTGTTTTTTGAGAAAGAAAATGAGAGAAAAAGTTGAAGAAGGAATAGAAAGAACAAAAAAAGAAAAAAGGAAAAAAGAAAATTAGAACCTTTTTTTGTCCTTCTTACTCGGCAACTCTTTAACTGCCCATTGTTTTCTCGTCTCTCTCCTTACAAGAATGTTTTGAATCCTTTATTTTAGGGATTTATTTGGAAAGTTACCATCCTTGGGGGCTAATGCTTCTAAAAGGAGAGAAAGAGGAAAAAAAAAAAAAAAAAAAAAACT
>QLSR01000500.1:115841-131369 GCA_031780015.1 Citrullus colocynthis
AAAAAAAAAAAAAAAAAAAAAGCTAATATTGGTTGATTACCAAACTTCTGCTAGTGTTTCAATTTTGAGGCAAGTTCTTTTGTCTCTTGATAATTGACAATAAGGTATTAAGTTGATTAATATTAATGTAAAGTTGTCATTGTTTATCTTTGAGATCTATGCCTCTCAAGGAATTAGCAACCTAAATGTACAAACATTAGGATCTAAAGTATCTTAATTACATCAATTTTGAGGATTAAGCATGCTTGTTCTAAAAAAAATTTAAATTTAAATTTAAAAAAAAAAAAAAAACAAAGACAAGAACACTTACTTGTTGTAGCTCAAAATTGATCCGAAATTCTTCAAGTTTTTGATCACGAGCACTTTGTGGACCACCACAAGAGTTTTTCTAGTTATTCTCTGGGCTTAGAACAGATTGTGGGATTCAAATTACGATGAATTTGGAGCAAAAACGTGAATAACATCCAATTTAGGAGAGTTTTGAGCAAGTGGGTTTTTCAGCAAAAATTCACTCATAATCATTAACCACTTCCTCAATTTCTTTCTTCTATTTAAAGAAAAAACCATGCAAATCTTATTTACCATGGCTTTGACACCAAATTTGGTGATTAAGGAAGTGAAATAGGAGGTGGAAGAAGAAGGAGAAGAATGCTATGCAAGAGACCCACCTCCTAATTCCATGCACTAATAATATTTAATTCATATTTAGATATTACTAACTCTCCAATTTTGTCTAATTCGCAATTGAACGAACAAATTGTAAAATTTGCTCCTCAACTGAATTCGAACATTGATTCTTGATCGTCTTCGAGCAAGGTAAAACATGCAATCATGTAGGAATTTAGTTCGCTAAGCTACAAGGTTCCCCATTCCAGTTTTAACAGTCAATCACAACCATGCTTTCAATCAATCAGATCATAATCTATTTGAAACAAGTTTTTAATACATTTTATCAAATCTAAGCATGCATGAATGAATACAAAGCTTATCTACCTCAAGCAAGCCCGAAATAGTCTTATAAAGCCCTCAGCTCATTTTCCCTCTACTCTTGGCTCAGAGATCAATCATTTAGTTACATAAACTATCAAAGGAGTAATGTTTCAATTAGGGCGCCTGGAATACACAAAAAACAAAGAGCATTTGTTTTGCCTAGGAGTACTAGCTTTCACACTCCACCTGTAGGGACTCGCACCCACTCTTTTCTTGTGGGTGTCCTAACTGATCACAGAGAAGACAACTCTTTTTAGCTCTTATTCATGCACTGATGCCACACTTTTGTTTGATCTCCTTTTCTTTCTTTTTATTTATTTATTTATTTATTTTCACTCAAGCTTAGACACTTTTATTTCTCCTAGTTTCGAACTACTCTCTTTCTAGCAAGGTGACTTCCTAACTGATGGGTCATTCAAGGTGACAACAACCTTATAGGTTGAATACCATTCTAAACAAACAAAGAGTGTATCATGCAAGAAATGATAAAAAAATTTCAAAATTTCTTCAAAAATCTAGCAAACTTTATATTAACCTAATCTCAAGCCAACATGATCAGACAGAGTGTATCATCAACTAGTCATGGCAGGAAAGCAAGAAATAGGACGAACAACTCAATCAAGCAAGCAAGCACTGCCAAATACTCCAACCCCAACTTTTAAAAGATGCATTGTCCTCAATGCATGAAAGAAAACATAAAGGACAAGACAAAAGGGAAATAGAAAACCTTCCTTCAGATTGATGAGCACGAGGGAGGGCCACAATGATTGGTGATCAACCTGCAAAAGAAACAAATAAAGAACCTATCACTACAAAAAAATCCAACTATCCTAAAAGAAGCTGAGTTAAACTAACCTAGAAGAATAAAGCTAGAAAGCAAAGGAAACCTAAAGAAGGGCATTAGAAGCGGAAGGGGATCTAAGAATTAGAGCTAGGGGAATGCAGCCTAGGAAGGTGAGGGTCAAAACCAATATGAGCAAAGTAGAGATCTTGTCTATCCATGACATACCGAACATCTCTATGGAGATGTCGAAGCTCAGCGACATTCTGAGTGCTAACCCTCTCAATACAATCCAGCTGACTCTTCTCTCTAGCTCCTTAGGCCTCATCTATAGCTGTGGCCTCATGGCCCCCATGCTAACCATCACCTATGTCATCCTCATGTGTCGCCTCTTGGTCCAGGTGACTTCGGAAGGTGGCGATGGAAGTCCTATCAAGGGTGGACTTAGGTCCTATTCTCTCCTCCCCTCGATCTATTTCAACCCCAACCCTCCTACAGAGCTATATGATTAAGGACAGGTGTCCAAGACCAAGTGATCAACCCTCTAGCAGTCCGTTGAATCGATGCTCGTATGACCTGCCCAAGATCAACTGAGATGCCAACGCACAAGGCATAGAGTAACAAAGCTCTTTCCCTAATGTCGTCTACTAAGCGTGTCACAAGCATAAATCTAGCGCAAATAAAAGCGTGCCAAATCTGGTTAGAAACAGAGAGGTCGGTCTCTCTTATCCTAATCGGTGCCTCTCGTTTGACAACTCATCGCGTTTCGGGCCCACTTAGGGTCTCGGTGATGGTGTCATAGTCGATTTTGCCATAAGAAAACTCGGAGTACTTATCTCTATGGATGCTAGGTAGGTGAATAAACTATTTATGACGGAAGGGGAGAAAGATACCAACCGACCTCTAACACAAAATTCATTGGACTTCTCAGCTACATTGCAGTAAAATTCCCTCACTACAGGAACTTTGACCATTTCAGGTTGTCGAGCCAATAATTCCCACCCACGACGCTGAATTTTAGCGGAGATTTTGGGGAAGAAATCAGCCTCGAGCTTGAGCCCTCGCTCAGGAATAATAGCTTTATGGTACTAGCATGAACTTATTTGATGCAGCAAACGATACGAACCTAGACCTATCGTATATGATGGCTTACCCTGGTGTTTAGTGGAACTAGATGCTACACCCTTACCTTTGCTTTTCTTATGTGCCATAAGATAAGACTCTTAGAACACAATGCTAGGTTACCTTAGGAAATTATTGTTGGGATTTGAGCCCTAAAGCCTTGTAATTGATTAGTTAATTTAATTATTAATTATGAAATATTAATTTATCCATTAACGAAAAAGTCCAAGGTTATTGCATGAAGTCTTAAACATGTATGTCGTTGACATACGGGTGGATCATGTTCAAGGAATAACCTAAAGGTCTATAGTATATGGATAAGGTTGGATATCTTGTCCTAGTGACACTATGGATTCAGCTCACTTTGTAAGAGTTACAAATGGTTTGATCCAAACCATTCATGTGGAGACATGTGAGTTTGTATCAGATCGGACCGCGAAATATTTATTCTCTCTTTGTAAATCCATTAATTGATGAGAGTAATATTTCATAGGATAATCATGTGCGACTCGATCTTAATCCTGAGGGACTTATGAACTACTATCTATGAGGTTGGTCCTTTGATTTGCATGGGTGAGGATTGCCCAAGTTGTCGAATCAATAAGCCTATCATTTTAGGGATTTGACTAAATGGGGAGCTGGGAACATAACATCACAAGATGAAATTCACTTCTTCCCAAATAGGGTAAGTAGATGAGTAGTTCCCTTAAGTACTGATTTCAGGACTTGAACAAAGGGCCCCACCCTTTCACTGGCCGAAGAGAGACTTAGTTTATGGTTGGATCATAAACAAATTGTTCATTAGAGAAATTAGTGGTACTTAAGAATAAGAGGTAATTACAGGTGTAGAATGGACATTTGACCTAGCTATAATTATGAACAATTGAAAGATCGACTTGCTTATATCTATTACATCCATGGACACAACTTGTCCTACAGTGCATAAAAGATCAACTATAAGTCTATAGTGGTTTGTCCTGTAGTTAATGAATGAAGGTTAAATTAATTGTAGAGTTCAATTAATTACTTGGATCATTGAAGCTTATAATCTATAGGTTCATAAGGTCCCCTTGCTGCTAACTCACCACGAACCAACAAGGATGAATTATGTTAAAAGAAAATTTTGAAATGTTCAAATTTATGAGGAAAAATATTAATTACAATTAATTACATAATTTATTATAAAGTTTATTTGAATAAGATTCAAACAATAACTTTATAATATGGAGAATTAATTTATTTGAATATGATTCAAACAATTAATTATTTATTTGGATGAAATCCATATAAATAAATAAAGAGAGAATTAATTAATTAATTTGAATTAGATTCAAATAATTAATTATTTAATTGGATTTAAATTAAAAATTGTGCAGAAAATAAATATCTAAATAAGATTTAAATATTTTACACCATTTAATATGAGGTATTATTTGGATAAATATTTATTAATATTGGATATTATTAAATATTTAATTTAAACTCTTTGCAGAGGGGTTATTCTAATAGGATTAGGAGTAACCCATAGAGTTCGTATAAATAGGGCCCTAGGGAGCCCTCATGGAATATACACTCTCTACAAGAATAATACTCTAGAACTCTTCTTCCTAGAAATTCTCCCAATTTTCTTAGAAAAGTTATAAGAAAATTCTTCTCATTCTTTCAAGAAGCGGTTCCCACAAACTGGATCCTTGCTAGAGTCATAGTAAGAAAGATGTCTTGGAAAAGGAATATTACAAGGAGAAGACTATCGGTTCGAGGATAATATTTTTCTTAAATTATGGATCAGCTAAGGTATGTGCTCAACCTTTTATTAATTCTTCGTATTTTTAAATCTTTCAAGAAATCAAAGAACGCGATCACATGCTTCCGTCGAGATTCAATTTCATTCAATTATAGCAAAATCTGACTACCCAAAAATCCTCCCAACAACCGCGCCTATCCTACAATCAGAAAAACCCAAAACTTCTTCAAGTCTTAAAAATTTCCTTTCCAAACTTCAACACTTCAATCCCTTCCTCCAACTTTAGCACCACATAACATTTAGGGAAACCACACAAAATCTCAAGCAAAAAATCAGTGAAGTTGACTAAAAAAAAAACGAAAATCAAGAGATTATCTTTGGATTGGTGAAGACTTCAAATGCCAAGGATGCTACCCAACATGAACAAATGGGCAAAAACTCACGGAGAAAACGCTTAAAGGAAGGAAAAAAAATGAAGAAAGCCTTGGGTTTTGAGAGAAAAGCAAGAAATTTAAGGGAGAGTTTGAAGAATATGGAGAGAAAAGAAGGGAAGCCACAAAGGGGAAGGAAAACAATCTCCCTCTCACATGGATAGAACTTCTATTAGCAATTCTATCGCGATGGGGCCACGGCGCTATGCCCTAATGTATATTTTTTTCTTTTTCTTTCTTAACTAAACTAAGTTAACCCTAAATTAAACCAATCTAACTAAGAAAGAAAAATAAAACAAAAGCAATAAATTTTTGTCACCTAGCTCCCTCTAGTAAGGGCAAATTTTTAAGGTCGAGCTTTATTTTTTAAGTGTAGACTGGTGAGGCAAGCCGATAAGCAAGGTCAAAACAATCGAGACAATCCCCCTCGTGAAAAACCTTCAACCGGTGTCCATTGATCATGAATGATTTGCCAGTTTCCAAACTCTAAATTTTCACTACACCATTAGGGTAAACATCAGTAACACCAAAAGGACCTAACCATTTGGAACGAAGTTTACCTGGCATGAGTTGCAAACGAGAGTTGTAAAGGACTTTCTACCCAACTTCAAACTCTTTTGGTGCTAACCTTCTGTCATGGAGGTCTTTCGTCTGTTCCTTGTAGATAAGAGAATTTTCGAACGATTCCAACCTCAATTCCTCTAGCTCTTGGATCTGAAGAAGTCTTGCATCACCTGAACCTTAGGATCCCAATTGCATTGTTTGACTGCCCAATAGGCTCGATGTTGGATCTCCACAGGGAGGTGACAAGCCTTACCATAGATAATCTTATAGGGGGACATTCCTATAGGCGTCTTGAAGGCTGTGCGGTAGGCCTATAAAGCATCATCCAACCTTAGGCTCCAATCTTTCCTGCCAGGGTTTACAACTTTCTCCAAAATTAACTTTACCTCCCTATTGGAAACCTCCACTTTCCCATTGGTCTGATGGTGGTAAGGAGTGGCGATGCAGTGTTGCATGTCATATTTCTTCAAGAGAGATGCTATCAACTTGTTGCAGAAACGTGCACCTTGGTCACTGAGGATCACACGCTGAAAACCAAACCTGCTAAGTATGTTAGACTTCCACCCATTTGGAAACATAGTCCATAGCAAGAAGGATATCTTTAAATCCACAAGAAGAAGGAAAAGGGCCCATGAAATCTAAGCCTCACACATCATATATCTCACAAACTACCACAAGAACTTGGGGCATTTCGTTCCTACGAGGTATTCCTCCAGACCTTTGGCATCTTTCACAAGTTTTACAATAAAAATAGGCATCCCTGAAAAGTGTATTCCAATATAATCCTGAGTCTAATACCTTTTTAGTTGTGCGCTTAGGACTAAAATGCCACCCACATGTTTGTTCATGACAAAAGGCTAAAACAGAGAAAAACTCATCATTAGGTACACACCTCCTAACTATCTGGTCAGCACAAAATTTTCAAAGATACGGATCTTCCCAAACGAAGTCTTTAGCATCACTTTTCAGTTTAGCTATCCTATGTCTACTAAGGTCAAAAGGAAGATTACCTGTGACTAGATAATTAACAAGATCAACATACCAAGGGGTCATTGTGATAGCATCAACTTGAAGTAAAGGCTGGTCAGGAAAGTCTCTATCAAAGGGTAAGCAGTCACCCCATTTTACTAATTTGCTTAGATGATCAGCAACAACATTTTAAGAACCCTTCCTATCTTTGGTTTCAACATCGAACTCTTGAATAAGCAGTATCCAATGGAGAAGGCGTGGTTTGGATTCCTTTTTGTCCATTAGGTAGCACAATACTGCATGATCAGAGTAAACTGTTACACGTGAACCAAGAATATATGATCTAATTTTTTCTAAAGTAAACACAACAAAGATCAGTTCTTTTTCCGTAATGGTGTAGTTGTACTAAGTAGGATTCAGGGTCCTCGAAGCATAGTATGTGACATAGTGCTTCTTTTCAATTATTTGCCCAAGCACTGCCCCAACAGCATAATTGCTGGTGTCACACATGATTTCAAAAGGCAGGCCCCATCAAAGAGCCTGAATAACTGGTGCACTAGTCAAAGCCTTCTTCAGAACATCAAAGGCTTGCTTGCACTCCTCATTGAAATTAAACTCCACATCCTTCTGAAGCAAAGCAGTCATTGGCAAGACGATCTTGCTAAAATCTTTAATGAACCTGCGATAAAAACCTGCATGGCCCAAAAAAAGAACGGACATCCGTCACGTTGGTTGGGTAAGGGAAGTTAGCAATAATATCCATTTTTGCCTGGTCTACTTCTATTCCTCTAGAAGAAATCACATGCCCTAGAACAATACCATGATCAACCATAAAATGACATTTCTCAAAATTAAGCACAAGGTTAGACTCAATGCATCTTCCAAGAACGTTAGATAAATTCAAAAGAAAGTCATCAAAAGACTCATCGTAAATAGTAAAATCATCCATAAATACCTCTACACATTTTTCAATGAACTCCGAGAAAATGCTCATCATACACCTTTCGAAGGTGTCAGGTGAAGGGAATTGAATCCCTGCGGAAGGGTTTATTTGATTTCTTGAAAGAATTAAAAATACAAATAATCAAGAAAAGGTTAAGCAACATACCTTTGTTGATCTATAATTCTCAAACCGATAGTCTTCTCCTTGTAATCTTCCTTTTCCAAGAGATCTTCCTCGCCATGACTCTAGCAAGGATCCGGTTTGTTGGAACTGCTTCTTGAAAGAATGGGAAGTTTCTTAGAATTTTTTTAAGAAAATTGGGAGAATTAGTAGACAAAGATTTTTAGAGTAATCGTAGAGATTATTCTTGTAGAGAGTGTGTTCTATGGAGGCTCCCAATGGCCCTATTTATAGAACTCTGGGTTACTCCTAATTTTATTAAGAGAAACCCTCTGCAGAGATTTTAAATTAAATATTTAACAATATCCAATATTAATAAATATCTATCCAAATAATATCTCATATTAAATGGTTTCAAATATTTAAATCTTATTTAAATATTTATTTTCTACAAAATCTTTGATTTGGATCTCATCCAAATTAAATAATTAATTATTTAAATCCAATTCAAATCAATTAATTAATTCTCCCTCTAGCAGAAACTTTGATTTGAATCTCATCCAAATTAAATAATTAATTATTTGAATCCAATTCAAATTAATTAATTAATTCTCCCTCTATTTATTTATATGGATTTTATCCAAATAAGTAATTAATTGTTTGAATCATATTTAAGTAAATTAATTCTCCATATTATAAAGTTATCATTTGAATCATATTGAAATAAAATCTATAATAAATCATGCAATTAATTGTATCTAATACAATTGATATTTTCCTTCATAAATTTGAACATTTCAAATTTTTCTTTCAACATAGTTGACCCTTGTTGGTGCATAGTAAGCTAGCAAAGGGACCTTATGGACCTACAGATCAGAAGCTCCAACGATATGAGATTAATCGGCTAAACTCAATTAACCACATTAATCAATATTCGTTAATTGTGGGTACACTTCACTAAAGACCTACAGCTGCATTCTTCTCACTACAGATATATTTCTGTGTCTATGGATATAGACCAATAAGTCCTTCACAAGTGTTCGTAACACCAGCTGGGTCAAATTACCGTTTTACCCCTGGGTTACTTATAAATCCTTAAGTACCAGTGTTCCTCTAGTCAACAACCTGTTTATGGTCCAACCATTAAACAGAAACCCCTCTCGAGCCAGTGAGAGGGTAGGGCTCTTTGTTCAAGTTCCACAGACACCACTTAAGGGAACACTTATCTACTTACCCTAAAAATGGGAATCAGTGAATTCCATCTTGTATAATTATGTCCCCAACTCCCCAGTCGATTTTGTCCCCAAGATGGTAAGCATATTGAGTCGGCAAATGGTCACTCTCACCTATACAAATCAAAGGACAATCTCTCGTGGACAGGAGTTCATAATATACTCAGGATTAAGACTAAGTTGCCTAGGTCACCGTATTGAAATAGAAACCTAACTAGTCAACGGAGTTACATCTAGTGATTACTATTTTGTGGTTCGGTCTTATGCAAACTCATTGCATAGGATACCCCTACTCGCATGTCACCTACATGAATGCGTTAGATCATTGCGTTTCTATAAAATACAAAGTGGTTCGTATCCATAGTGTCACAAGGATAAAGTACCCAACCTTATCGCTATACTATAGACCCTTTAGATTGTATCTTGAACATTGATCTCCATATGTCCCTATATACAGTTCAAGACTCATAAAACAGCCTAGGATGTTAGTTTATTGGATTTAGGGTTATTAAGACAAAACAAACAAAAACAATCGATAACGCTTATTGAAGTAACACATCAATAACTCTTTATTAATGATTTAATTACGGTCAAATTAACACATTTACAATCTACGAGTTTTAAGGCATAAAATCCAACAGTTTAGGGGTGAGATTATTTGAAATAATAACAAGAAAGGTTTCCAACTCTCCCAATTATGCATATTTAAGGTGCTCTGGTAGCTCATTAAGCTCCAACTTGGGTGCCTGCACAATTGAAGGTAGCATTTTCTTAGTCAAATCATTAGACAAAGAATCCATAATTACCGGTTCAAACGTTGACACAGAAGACAACTCGTCAAAGGATATGGTGACACTAGAGTCATCCTCCTCCTCATCATTGTAAACATTCCAAACAACTTCCTGTTTCAATCACATCAATCTGACACAAAGTAAGAAGACTCTAATTGGGAGCTCTCATAGCATAAAAAATATTAAATTTAACTATTTCTCCATCAAATTCGACAGCAATGTGCCTTCATCTACATGTATCTTAGTTTTAGCTATTTTCATGAAAGGCCTACCAAGTAAGATGGATGCAGACGAATATGATGCGCTCCCTTCCATTTTCACAATGTAAAAATCTACATGCAAAATTAACTCATTAACTTGGACAAGAACGTCCTCTACCACTCCCATAGGGTGTATGAATGATCTATCAGTTAGTTGAATTACTACTCCTCTTTCGTGCAAATCATTCAATTTTAAATCTTGGAACACTGAATAAAGCATTACATTGATGGATGCTCCTAAATCTAGCATGACCCTCTCAATTTTCTTGTTACCAATCACACATGGGAATGAGAACATACCTAGGTCCTATTTCTCAGGCATATTTTTCTGTAATAAAGTGGAGATAGATTGACTTACTACTACCCTTTCTTTCTTCTTCTTTTGCCTTTTCCTAGTACACAGTTCCTTCAAAAATTTTGCATGCTTAGGAATCCAGCCTTCTGAATGTATCCAGAAATTCTCAGTCAACATCAATCTCCTTTGGCTTCGCCAACCTAGAAGGAAAAGGAGCTTTAGAAATAGAAAAATTAACAAAAAGAGGAAGATCAAATTTTACTCCCTTTTTCGCCGAGGAAGGTCGTATCCCGAAGTAACTAGTTCAGTAGACACAGATTCCTCTCTAGATGTAATACTAGAAGGTGCAGTAGGTGATGGAAGCTCTTTGCCACTCCTTAAAGTTATGGCACTAACATTCTCCATTGAGTTTGCTTCAGGTTGCGAAGGGAGTTTACCTGACTACATTTCCAATTTGCTCATGAACGTAGCAAGCTGAGAAATTTGGTTTCCATTTGTTCCAAGGTTGATTGAAAATTTTTCACCATATCCTCCATTGAAACATTTGAGCTCGAAGAGGCTCATTTATTATTCTAAACTTGCTCGTTTTGTCCTCCCCATCTAAAATTAGGATGATTTCGCCAACTTGGGTTGTAAGTCTGACTGTAAGGGTCTTGCCATCTATCCTGCCCATTATTATTAAATCCTCCCATGGCATTTACTTCCTGCTGGAAATTGGGACATACATCCGTATAATGGCCACTCATCGAGCAAATTTGGCACATCACCGTCGCCTGATTCTTTTCCAGCGCCATCTGTTTAACAGTAGCAACTAAGTCAGAAATGTGACTTTTTAATTCACTTACCTCATTTAAAGATTTTGTGTTGACTAAATCTCTGGTTCCAGATTGCTAAGTATTTGCAATCATGGTAGCAATGAGGTTCTTTGCCTTGGAAGGAGTTTTGTTCACCAAAGCTCCTTCCCCTGCAACATCAATGTTGTGCTTGTCTTGCTGCAACAAATCTTCATAAAAATGCTAAAGAGCATCTGATAAAAAAATTTGATGGTGGGAAAAACTTCCACAGATTCTCTTGAATCTCTCCCAGTACTCATAAAGTGACTCCCCTTGGTTCTGCACTATCGAATAAATGTCCTTAATTTTTGCAGCAAATTTATTATGTCGTTAGAGTATTCTTGTGGAGAAATCTCGACCCTCTCGAAAGGCCGGTTTTTTTATTTATTTCCTGTTCACTGAAGAACATTCTCCTTGTAATCCATTATTTTCTATGTTGAATATCACAAAGTGAGCTACAATCCTTACACAACCATCGCCAAATACATTTATCCAAAAACATACAAAGGAACAACTGTACAAACTTGAACTTGATACAGTGGACGTTCATACAATCAAGTTACGCAGAGCAAATACAATGATTAGAAAAGAAAATTAGAAATCACAAACTAATCACACATGAAGAAGATTTTAAACTTTTAGAATCCTAAATCTTCTTGTTGTAGGGTGCAGTTGTACTCTAATGATCAGGACCCAACAAAGAAAGAAGAAAGTCCCTGTAGCTGCCTGAAGTCTCAGAATGAACTGCTTTGTTCAGTGTTTTCTTATACTTCTTGTGGTATTCTGCCTTTATATACTGCATATCTATCTCAGCTCTCGACACAATTACTCTTACCAGGGTCGAGTCATCTGTTCCCATTCCCTTCATCGCCTTGTGCAATACCTGCAATTCAACAATTTTCACATTATGTTTACGGTCGTAAACAAGAAGCGAACTTCGACGAATGTATCAATCTATCTTAATTTCAGGGATGACAAGAAAGAGAGTGAGGAGTAAATGGACAATACCTTTGCAAAATAAAACCCAGGATTCTCAGCACACAGCAAAACTGTTAGAAGGCCATGCTCAAAATTCCCAGACGTTTCTTTTTTTATAGCCTGCAAAATGAAATTGGTTTTGTGTTAACATTGAACCTTTATATTCTTAAAGAAAGAAAAAGCTTGATCTAGCACCTAATTAATATAACAAAGTACCTCTTTTAAAGAGTGTCCATATGAATGTTTATAAGCATGACTAACAGCAGAGAGATGTGCCCTGCTTCTTTCACTGAAAATCTTTATGAACTTATCTTCATCAGTTCCCAATCTCTTCTCTCCAGCTTTATAGAGAGATTTGGCATCTTTCTCTACCAGAGCTCTATCGACTTCTGGGCCTTCATAGCGCGGTTTACTAACGTAAGCCAATAGCAGCTGAAAATAAATAGTACTCTTTTGTCAGAATATTACTTTTTTTCTTTTTTAAGAAAAAGAAATTCAATTTCCAAACATTTGTTTGAAAAAGAAAATCAGAAAATGACACAAAATGAGCAGATTGGTTAAGCTATGCAGAAGATAAGAGCTATTAAGAGGAGGAACTGTATAGTTAGTGACTGACAAAAGTGAAGTCTAATATGGATTTAAAAGGAAAATTGATAGAAAACAAGTATATTGAAAACCAAGTTTACGTGGTAGTTGGACTCTCCCAATGTTGAGATCACTCCCAAGCCCTATATCACTCACCAAAATATTGTATATCTTCCTCATTCGCCTTCCCCTCTATTTATAACCAACAAGCATAACAAACTCTCTAGCTAATCACTCATATACCCTTAATACTCTAATAATACCCTAATACCATTCCTATCAAAAATAAAAATTAATAGTCTTAGCTTCAACTTTAAGATAGAGCTCAATGCATGTATGACGACGATTAGCTCCAGCCTCCAACTATCATCCCTTTTATCTAACATTTTCCAATTGCACGAAGAGCTATGAGTTTTTTATTTTATTTTTGCTATAGAACTGTCAGGTTAGTAATACGGACCTCAACTAATCTCAAAGGACAATTGCTTGACCGTACAATATTTGATTGTTCAGAAACTCATTGGGTGTTAACATCGTAGGTAGGTGTGATTATGTGGGGTTTGAACGTTGTTCTATAGTCCTTTTATTTTTTCCACATACTTGAGTGTCACTAGGTCAATCTATAATGGTTAGTTGCATTTGTCATACAATCCAACACAACAAGGGAGCCTTTTTTCAAACAATATCTAAAAAAGCTTGAGTTTTATGAGTACACTTAGCATCTAAAATGTCACCATCCCAGTACAAGTACAAATTTCACATACAACACATCAGGCCTACAACCAAGTAAAACAATATTATCAAAAACTGGTAGACAATAAAGAATAGGGGTAATAAAGTAGGAGAAAGAGTAGGACCTTTTGATGATCACCGGTTGCAGCACGTTCAATGTCACGTTCAAGGGGAGAACGGAACATGGTGAAGTAAATTTGTTTAAAATGCTGAATCTGTGATGATGTACGGGAACAAATTACTTCAGTGGCAGCTCTAAGAGTACAAGTTTCTCCATATATAGCCTCCTTCACTATAATAGCATCTCTGGTTGCTGGATCATACATCCATAGTAAAATTGCATCCTGCAAGAATTCAATGATGTTCAACAGACATACAGAAAATGAATAGGATAAGATCAGGAATATAAGTGACAAGCAAGAGAGAAAGTTCTATTAATGCATGGTTTTACATTGCATACTTAGTAATAGCTCAGTTATATTATTGCCAAGTTAATAAGCTATTTTGTAAAGTGATAAAAAATTAAGTAGGCTCGTGGAATTTTATTAAATATGGACTTAAGGGTAGATACTAGATACCCAGTAATTCTTATTCGGCTTAATTGGAACCAAAGAAAACCATAAAAATAGGATGCACGGGCTGTGGTCTTCAAAATAATAAACATGTCTCATTTCTCCTCGTTTACCATGTTTAGGCAACCACGAGAAGGATTTTCTTGTATTGCCATTGTCCACCCCTAAAGAGCAACGTCATTTCATGGATCCAAATTAGATCATTCAAGCTTAAAGCATCCAAGATAAACTAAACGGTTTAAACACTATTAGCTTTGCTTCATTTTGGCCCTCGTACTTTAAGAATTTGCTTATTTTAGTCTCTATACTTTCAAAATGAATATTTTAGTTTTGTACCTTTAAAGAGTGACCAATTTTATCTATTCATGTTCTTCCTTATGTGATTTTTTTTTTTTCTGATCACAACACACAACACTATAGTCTATGTATTTCTCAAAATGTAGCCATAACTTTATACCAAAGGATTTTCATTGTGTAAAACATGTATTAACATTTTGCAAACAGGGACCACAATGGTTGGCTATTAAAATACAGAATCAAAACAGTTTTCTAAAAATATAGGGATTATAATGAACAAAAGTTGAAAGCATGGAAATGAATCTCATACACAAAACTGTGTGAGAGAGAATTACGTAAATAAAAATAGAAATGGGTTCCTGAATTGTAAACCAAGAAAGTCTTCTAAACACAGACCTCAACTTTGCCACTAAGCTCAGATTTCAATCGTTTGGTGAGTTCCTCAGAGTATATGGCTCTGTATTCCTGCTGAATGAGAGCTCGCTGTGCTGCATCTCTATGTGCAAGAACATTGATAACTGCAGCAGTATCACATCCAAAACCTGCAAAAATAAAAACAAAAAGATTCAATACCAAAACAAAGTTATCACTCAACAGAATCCCATTTCATCTAAACCCTCTGCTTTTGGGGAAAACACCTCTTTAGTCCCTAAATTTTTTATATAGTTTCTATTTGTTGGTCCCTGAGTTTTAAAATGTTACATTTTTTGTCCTTGAGTTTTGAGCCTCAATTCAATTTAATTCCTAAGTTTCAAAAGGTTACAATTTTACCCTATTGAGCTTTATTTCAATTTGGGACATAGATTTCAATTTAATTCCTAAGTTTCAAAAGGTTACAATTTTACCCTATTGAGCTTTATTTCAATTTGGGACATAGATTTCAAGATTTGAACTTTTAACCTCTATTTTTTACTAAATACTCATTTTCAATCTTTAACGTTAACGTTTATTAAAATTTAAATTAATTAAGTTTCACTATTTTTTTCATCACTATTAAAATTAACTTTAAACTTTCACTTCATAATTATTTTCAATTAATTAATAAACATTAAAGGTAAAAAACTAAAGTGAACACTTAGTAAAAACTCATGGTTAGTAGTACAAAATTTGAAATTTATTGACCAAATTGAAATAAAAAGACAAGATTGTAGCATTTGAAACCTACAACTAAATTAAAATCAAATGGACAAACAATTTGAAAGAGACCCAAAAGCTAGGAACTAAAAAGTATTTTACCCACTTTTTCTCTAGCCCCAACGATCAAAACAGGGCAGCTGAACAGAGTCAAT